>NC_061160.1:57374810-57574810 GCF_022113875.1 Hydra vulgaris
ACATAGTATCTTTTGCTAACCCAATATGATGGTTTCCTTATATAGTCGCATAACTCACCTATTGCTAAAAAAAAAATGATTATCTTTTTAAATTATTTGAAAAAAAAATATTTAAAAAATAAACAAAAAACTTTTAATAGAAAGGAAAGAGAGGGCCAACATACAAAAGTTTGGAATGGGAAAAGGGAAGGAATGGGAGATTCATTTATATTTTACAGTAATATTTTTGAATTTGTTTTTAAGCAATTACATTTTAAGGAAACAAAACTGACCAAAAATTATTGTTGTTTATTGTATATTTACTTCAAGTTTTAATTTATATATCAGAGGCTTTCTAGACTGTATTTGACAGCATTGACCATATTTGGGTGCCTACATACAGGAAATTTCTTTATGGCCAGTTTGGCACAGGGGGTACCCCACCCAAATTAATTTCCTAGAATAGCCCCTGTATATATACCAACTTTGTTAAAAAAAAAAGTAAAAAATGTTTTGAAAACTTCAGAACTTATTTCAACTATAAATAATATTTTCTAACCTTTTAGCTTCTTCAAAAAGAATAGAAATCTTATAAATAACATAAAAAGTATTAGTTTTTGTATTATTTCTTACACAAGTTTTAAAATAAATTCAAGTTAAAGAAAAAAAACAAAAAATATAACCTTAATTATATACTTTTTTACAAAGCAAACCAATAAACTAAGTTAAGAGATATTACAATGCCTCTGGTCAAACCTTTTTAGCTACATTTATCAATAGTAATGAGGCAATTGTTTGGGCTAATAAACAGTGTACTGAGTACTATCTATGTTTCGAGTCAAGTTCTTTAACAAATTTGAAAATTAATAAAGTAAAAAAAACTACAAAACACTAAAAACCACTTTTATCACCAAGTTCGCTAAACCTATCATTCATTAACATTGATGGTCTTCGAAGTAACTTTTCTTCTGTTAAGTCTTATCTCTTGCAAAGTTCACCAGACCTACTTGCTCTTTGTGAGACTAATCTGAGTTCAGCTGTCTCATCGTGTGATTTTAGTATTGATGGTTATCTTCTTTTAACTCGTAAAGACTCCAATAGTCACATGCTTGGCCTGGGCATTTACATTCGTAAGAATTCACCCATTTGTCAGGAAACTAGGTTTGAATCACAGACTACTATTTTAAGTGCTTTCGTTTAGCATCACTTCACTCTATGGTATTGTTTTTTAAACAATACCATACCATGCAAAATGCTTTGTAATTTATTATAAATACATAAATAATTATGTTTACTTTATTAAATAAAGTAGCAAATTAATTTTAATGGTTGCTTACAATAAACCCATTTTCTTTAACTTATCAAAGAATATTATAACTACTTTTATATAAATATAATTACGTATAATATCCTAAAAAATGTATAATGCATTTTTTAATGTCTTTAAACTTTCTCCATTTCTTTTATAAACACTTTTAATAGGGAAAAACTTTTGCGCGAAAGCGTATATTTATAAAGCAAACTTAACGTAATTTAAACTTAATGTAACGTAATTCAAATTTAATAGTGTAATAAACAACACTGGTTTCTATAAGTATTAATAAACTATTATGTTAAAGTTTTTATAAAACAAATTTAAAAGGTTCAAAAGCTAAAATATTAGATTAAAATTTATGAAAACCATCAGACAAAAAATAAAACAAATACTGAAATATAAATTTAAAATAATAATTAATTGCAACGTTTTAATATAAATGATAAAAACCAGTCTGTTTGATTAAAAAAAAAGTTTAATGCTTAGGCGTTTTTTAAAAAATGAATCAGCTCAAAAAAATGACGTATGTTATTAACGTAGCTTCATTTTCTGATTTGTATAAAAATAAAAAGTTCAAAAAATGAAGTTTATATTCACTCCTAAAATTTATTAATGATTTTGAAACAACTAAAATAATTATAAAATAAATGCACATAAAATATGGGTCGGTCAAAATGACAGATAGATATCATTCTTACCAGACAAGTGCCGGGCATGTATGGGCCTTTTCATTCATCATATATGGTAAAATCCTGCATATATAGGCTTTTTTTACAAAATCCCGCATAGGCCTTTTACAGCCACCACGCCACTGTTCTCAATCCCTAACTCAAATAGTCAACTTTCCAACTCGCTTTCCAGACAACCCGAATCATTTATCTTCACTACTCGACTTATGTCTTGTTTCTGATTCTAGTCAGTGCTCAGTTTCTCCACATTCACCTCCTGAAAAGCAGCATCTGTTATCCCTATTTTTAAAAATTCTGGAGAGCTATTTGATTTGTCTAACTACAGTCGCATTAGTCTTCTTCCTATCATAAGCAAGGTTTTTAAATCTTTAATTAACACTTAATCTCTCATCTTGAATCTAATAACTTACTTTCTAATCATCAATATGGATTTTGATCTTCTCGTTCTACAACTGATTTGCTAACAGTAATAATCGATAGGTTTTATCTTGCATTAGATAAAGGTGACGAGGTTAAAGCCATTGCTCTTGACATTTCTAAAGCATTTGATAAAGTTTGGCATGCTGGTCTTCTCCATAAGCTATTAATTATGGTGTATCTGGAAACATCTTTAAGATTATTGAATCCTTCCTTTCCAATCATAGTATAAAAGTTGTCCTTGATGGACAGCACTCTATTTCTTATTCTGTAACCTCAGGGCTTCCTCAAGGTTCAATCCTTGGCCCTATACTCTTTTTAATTTATATTAACGATCTTCCAGATATTCTCACATCTAAGGTGGCATTATTCGCTGATGATACTACCATTTATTCTTGTCATGATAAGAAGCCAACTCTCTCTGATTGCTTGGAAGGGACATTTGAGCTCGAAAAGGATCTCACTTCTGCTACAGCATGGGGCTCACAGTGGCTGGTGAACTTTAATTCAGATAAAACTCAGTTTTTTTCAGCCAACTGTTATCGCAATAATTTAGACCTTCCTATATTTATGAACGGTAATGTAAAATACTATAATGTGCAGTGCCCATTATAGTATTTTCTACAAATATTATAATGGGCACTGCTCTAAAGAGCTAGCATCTCTTGTGCCATCAACTAAAATTCACTTTCGCGTTACTTATCATTCAACTAAGTCTCATCCTTTTTTTGTTACTGTTCATAAGTGCTCCAAAAACTTTTATTTGTCTAGTTTTTTTCCTCGAACATCAGTTCTTTGGAATTCGCTTCCTTCATCTGGCTTTTCTGATTCATATAATTTGCAACCTTTTAAGTCAGCTGTCAATCGTTATCTTACTCTACAATCTTTATCTTTTCTCTTCCAGTAACTTCCAACACTAATTAGTGGTTGCTTGCAGTCTTGTTGTAAGCGAAGATGTTTAAAAAAAAAACATCAGTATGGTTTGATACAGAAACATTTGAGTTCATAGAAATCTTATATGGGAAGAACATTATAAAGAGGATAAAATAATGATGGTAACAACCAATAAGTTCACATTTAAAACTTTGGTAACAACCAATAAGTTCACATTTAAAACTGTTGGATAAACACTTTCCACCCTCTAAAAACACATAAAATTTTTAATCAAAATACAATTTAAATTAATTGCATAAAAATGTGAAAAAAATTATAAAAGATCATAATAATGCTTTGTTAAACAAAAAAGCAATCCTAAATAAATAAATTACAGAAAATTGTAATTGTAAAACAATTCTCCAATGATTCGAAATGTTTATCAAGAAATGTAATATATAAATGTGTTGTTTCCTCCAAGAGGAAGTTTCCTCTGATAAACAATATATTGACTTAACAGGGGCTGATTGAAAAAAAACGCTTTACTTATCATAAACAATCCTTTAAAAATAAAAAGACACCATGCTGTCAAAATATATATATGGGGATTGAAAGATAAAAAATTGATGATTTTATATTGAATTTGCCCATCCTTAAAGCACCTGCATATAATAATATTTCAAAAAAAAGGCATATGTATACAAAAAAATTTGAAACACATGCAAACCAAGAATGTTTATTAAATAAAAAATCAGTATTAATTTCTAAACAAGGGTGGTTGTGAAAACACCATGAAATCCCCCCTAGGGAGCAGGGTGCAGATTTACAACTTTGGCATAACTCTTGCGTAGCTGAGCAAAAGTTACGAAAAACTTATGCTAATTATTTTTTGCATAACTTATATTATTCACAACTTTTTCACAAAATTTTAGGCAAATATTTTATAACTATTTGTATAAAGGAAGTAGCTTGTATTATAGGTCAGGGTACCAACATCAGTTTTTGCTATGTCTAATAACATCTGTCTAACAACATCTGTAAGTACACTAAGGTATAATAATATCTGTCCAACAACATCTAAAATTTCATTGATGTCTGATATAAAAAGTATAAAAAGTATATGATTACTGCAGGTTACATCTTTTCATTTATCTAAGTATAACAACATCTGCGCAACTTCATCTGGAAATTTAACAGATGTAGATACATTTCAATCCTGTATTAGAGAGTAACGTCTGACCAAAAATCGAAATAAATAAAATAAAAACAACAACAAACTGATCAAAAACAATAATTACAAAAATGTAAAAAAACATCTCTTTGCGGTGGGGGCCTATAAAATGTTTTGAGGGGGGGGGGGCAAAATTTGAAGTTCCGCTACTGCATCTATCTAATTATCTAATTAATTATTTAAGTATAACAACATCTGTGCAACTACATCTGAAAATTTTACAGATGTAGTTACATCTTTCCAATTATGTTAAGAATAACTACATCTGTGAATTCTACAGATGAAGTTACATCTTTTCAATTATATTAAATAACTAGATTATTAATAAATAATGCATTAAATAATAATGCATTAAATAATAATGCATTAATTATTAAATAATAATGCATTATTTTAACCAGATGTAGTTTCATATACAGTTTTTTTCAGATATAGTTACATTTGAAAAAACCTCTTTAAAATATTAACCCCCCCCCCTTTTTTTTAATATAATTTTTTTAAAGAGGGATTTTATATAATAATAAAAAAAGCAGAAGTAAAAAATTCTAGAATTAAGATTAAAGAATTCTTTTTATAATAGTGTCAGCATATTCCACAAATGTGTGAAAATTTATGGTAAATTAAACTTTTATGACTTCCTGTAATTTAATTTTTGGTATAAGTTGAGGTTTTAATAACTTGATCAATCATTTCTAATGAGTCTTTACATAAGAAACACTTTATAAAATGAAAAAAAAAATTATTAAGTAATTTTCGCCTAATATATTATTGCTCTATTCTTTTAAGAACAATAATTCTATTTAAAATACATTTAAAATTATTCATATATATATATATATATATATATATATATATATATATATATATATATATATATATATATATATATATATATATATATATATATATCTTTGTGTAATAAAAATTACCTGAAAAATTATGACCGCATTTGGTATTCGAGTATAAACATTTGGATATCAGTTTTAACCCAGAGTATATTCTTAAGCTCATTTTACATGCTAAAGATTTAATAATTAAAAATAATATAAAATAACAGTGTAAATAAAAATAATATAAACAAAAAATAATTTTTTAAAAATTGTAAGATCTTCAAATGGATGTACTAAGTTTTGACAGCAATATAAAAAAGATTTATATTGCTATTTCAATGCTCTAGAGCACAAGTTTTAAAAGCAAAAGTTCTGTTAAAAGAACTAGTGATTGTATAAAGCCTGTTGCTCAGAAATAGATTTAACCTTTCTTTTTTTTTTTTCAGTAAATTTGTTATGACAACCATGCGATGCAAGGCCATGAATAATGAGAAGCTAAATACTCAAGTTGACATATTTATCTTTTAATTTAGATCTGTGTCATTCATTTTAATTTTCATAATCTGTTATCAGTTGTTTATTGCAAAAATACTTGACCATTATGGTTTCTAGATTTTTCAGAAGCAAAATTGAAGAAAAATAATGTACTCATAAAGTAGGAAATGTGTAACCTACAACTGTAGATTAAAATTTCAGTTGATATTAATCAGAACTTATGTTTAAATAGAATTGTATTATTAAAATAGTTTCTGTTTCACTTTTGATTGTATTTTTTCAAATATTAGCAGTAGCTTTATGACAAAAAGATAAAACGAACTACATGTATCAAACAAGTAGGCTAAGCGCTTGCAGTCTGATGTCAACAACTATTTAAACTATAAAAAAATGAAAAAATTTCTTGGTTGCTGGTCAAACTCAGTTGAAGATAAACCTGAAGCTGTAAGACAAGGGTTTTATAAATTGGTTATAAATGACAAGGCATGAAATATTTTATGGAGTAATGAAACATACACATGTCTAATATAACCTTACATTAAGATACTGCATAAATAATTTTAAAATACTATGTAATGATGTATAAGCAAAAGATTTTTTAAATAAAAATGTCTGGATATAAAAATGTAAAATAGTTAAATAATAACACAACTGAAAGGGGACGCAACTAGTGATAACTTTCCACTTAAAATAACAACAGTATATGTTATAAACTTAACCATAACTAGGTTAAAAAACAACCAAAATTCTATAACTTATGGTATAGCAGAGAATAAATTTCTGTCTGTCATTTTATATCTTTAAGATATAACATGACACATCTCAAAATCTTGACACATCTGAAAGCTTTGTTTATAATTGTTTTTTTTTTATTTAAGCAAAGAATTTTTTTAATCATAGAACTATGTCCATAAACTCACTTTATTAAACTTTCTACTTAATTTGGATAAGTTGGTTATTTTTAACTAAATTAAGTAGAAAGTTTAATGAAATGAGTTTTTGAACATAGTTTTATGATTGACACAATCATAGAACTATGATTTTAAAAAAATGACTTTAACAGTAATGATACAAAACAAAAAAGAGTTCTATTGTTTATAAATTTTGGATTATGTGTGTGATATAAGCAGCACACTATTGCCATTTATCTTTGTTGTCATTGATTACTTATTACATAACTTACTGTATACAGGTAATTACTCTTTTTTTTAGCTTTATACTCAATGCTAGTCACATGAACTTTGTGATCAGTTTTAAATGCATAGATTACATTTCTTTTACAGCATCTGATCATCGGATGTATATATCATTATTTTGAATCAAATTAGCCTTTTTTATGCCTGAGCTAACATTTTACCAAATTTACAACATAGATTAGTTGATTCTAAAGTATTTATCAAATTATCCTTCTATAAAACGTATTGCACTCAGTTTTATGGTGTAGCTTTGTCACAGAGCAGTTATTATATATTTGCCACTGAGTCTGTGGCAAATGCATATTAATAATATGCATTTGATGTTGTGTTAAGACTCAAAGAGAGACTCAAAGCTTTATATACAAATGTGTATATTTTGTAAATACAATCGTACATAATAGTGTCAAATTGTAAATTAACTCTTTAGAGTCATTAGCCTAAGTGGCATTTAGACTAATACTTAATATTTAAATAATAGATAACTTAAAGAATATTTTTTCAAGACTAGTGAAATAACAAAAATTTCGTTACGCAATTTACATATGCAAAAAACAAAAAAAAGAAATTGAAAAACTCAAAAAGAATTTTAATAAATTATAGAGTCTATAAATCGAAACGAAAGTCAGAAAATATTTTTATATTCTTTATGCAAAAAGTTTTTAGAAACACACAAGTTTTTGCCAAAATTGCGAATTTATAATGTGGCGCATTATGCACGCTTACTAATTGGTAAACTGACTACAAAAGTAAGTAACGCTTACTAATTGGTAAACTGACTACAAAAGTAAGTAAGTAAAGTCCTTCACTTAGGTTCAGAATTCGCTGCCGAGTACCGAGTATTTTGATTGGTATTGTGGTGCCGAATACTGAAAATTTAGTACCGTGACAACACTACGATGGACAGCTCCGTAAAACATGCAATTTTTAAGAGCTATAAAAATCCATTAATAAAATTTATATTTACTTAAAGGTGTAGCTATTGTGGAGCAGTTGTAGCAAATACTACAAGCGCGTAAATTCTTAATGCGCAATTTATTTTTTGATTTTGCAGAAGAAAACTACAAGGATATTGTCATCTCTCCAGCATTTGCAGTCCCCCATCTGCTAGCAAACCCCATCCAATTTATGTAATGAAATAAATTGCATAAATACAGTGCTGGATTAGAACCTACTTTGTAGGAGATTGTCTTAACTTTTAAAATTATCCGCTTTTAAAAAAGTATATCCAATGATATTTTCCTAAAAATGTCGTAAGAATTGCAAATTCAAGCAAAAAAGTTCAGAAAAATTTGTAAACAATATTTACTGTAAGTTTATAGTTATTTTTTTAGGTTGTATTTTTTGAAACATTTATTAAATGCCTAGTTATTTTTTTAGGTTGTATTTTTTGAAACATTTATTAAATGTCTAGATTAGAATTGAATTAATAAATATCTAAAGTAGAATTTTTGCCGTATTTTAAAACAAGGCTTTTTTATTCTTATATTTACATATAGCTGTAACATATATCAACAAGCAGATTATCTATTTGGTAATCCAGCTTATCTATTATTTGATTTAACATAAGTCACAGATATTTTTTTAAAATTCTGTTCCAGTGGGCATGGGAAATAAAAAGAGATTTTTGAACGTTCAAAAGATGTTAAAAAACCCCTTTATTGCGTCCCGTGACCATTGGGTTAAAATGGTTTTAAAACAGATCAACTTATTAATTAAGCTAAAGAGTTTGCCGAAAAATGTTATACATTTAAAAGTATTATATAAGTAGTTCATTAATTGCCCCAAGAATTCCTTGAGGTCTTATCACAAAGCACCGTAGACGAGCATTTAAAAGAAAGTTCACGTCTCCTTCCTTACCGATGCTATAAAACTTGCCCAAAATTGTAGTTGAACCACGAATCTCTAGCTTTTGAGGTAAGTGAGCTTACTTCGCCACGGCTGCTTATTTATGCTGGATATTTTGACTGGATTTAGATTTAGACGACTGCATATTTAAACATACGACTGTCCCATCTAATTTAAAAACTATTTGGACACCCCAGGACATGCAACATATTTTATCTAATTGAAAACCATAGGGACATTTCATGACCACCTGTGTGGTCATACCCATTTCTAACTTAAAATTGAGCCCGGAAATAAATTCCTTGACCCCAAAAACCTATATAAACATGTACAGTTGCAAAAAATAAAGTAGCACCACTATGCGTATTTTCCTTTTTGTTAAGAAAATACCATGCAAAATAAAAAATTTTTATAGCTTTGCTGTTTAAAATTTTAGCTAACATGTTTATTTTCTAAAACAAATCATTTTGGAAAAAAAACTGCTTGATGTTGCTCGATTTTAATCCAAAATCCCAATTCTGACCGAAAAATAAAATAGCACCACACACTCGTCTGTTGTAAAGTATTCTGATAATGATAAAAATAATTGTGAACAGAGCAAGCGTTCGGTTTAATTTTTGCTGTTTTGTTCGTTTTATGTTAGTCCGTATTAGTAGGAGACATTTACATATAAAAATGAGACGCGGAAAGCATTGTAGTGCAGAAAAACGAGAACTGATCCGAAAGTTGATATCAGCAGGGAAATCTTATAGAGAAGTTGGTCATTTAGTTGAGTGTTCCTATAAAATGATAAAAAAATGCCATAAAATTTCAAGAAAAGCCTGAAACACGTGGTCGAAAACGTTCTATTTCAACATTGCTGGCCAATCGCTTAGTCCGACAAGCTAAAAAGGAACCTTTTAAAATAGCTACCGAGCTAAAAAAGGACTTTAACATCGATACAACAGTACAAACAGTTCGGAGTTGTCTGCGAATTAATGGATTAATAGCCTGTAGCCCCAGAAAAGTTCCACTTCTAAGTTCCAAACATGTTGTAAAGCGTATTGCGTTTGCTAAAAAACACTCAAATTGGCCACTCGAAAAATGGAGGAATATTTTATGGGCAGACGAAAGTAAGATTGTGCTTTATGGTCTCGGGCGTATGTCAGAAAACCGCCGAATGCAGAATACAATCCAAAATATACCATCAAAACTATTTAACATGGAGGTTATAGTATAATGATATGGGCATGCTTTTTTTATTACGGAGTAGGGCTTATTCATCACATTACTACTATTATGGATCAATAAGTTTATGTTGATATATTGGATAAAATGTTGCGTATGCAGACTATGAAATGACGTTGTCAAAGAGTATTCCAACAGAACAATGACCCAAGGCACACTAGCAAAAAGGCGTTAAATTAATTTGAGGAGCATAAAGTGAACGCTATGGAGTGGTCAGCACAGTCGCCAGATCTTAACCCAATCGAGAATTTGCGGGCTGACGTAAAGGAGGTGGTTGCTGCTGCCAAACCCACCACGAAGGAGTCACTTAGGAACGTAGTTAAGGAGACATGGTGCGAAATTCCGCTAAAGCGATGTCAGGACTTGGTTGACTCGATGCCAAGACGTTGTGCAGCCGTCATTCCCAATAAAGGTCACGCAACAAAATACTCATGTGTTAAGAAATTACTAATATTTATTGTAAAATGTTTAAAACAATTGATCTCATAATATTTCCTTATTTTAAAGTATACATTAAAACTGTGGTGCTATTATTTTTTCGCGTTTTATTTGATTTTTTTTTGAATTTTTATTTAATAAATGAATAATATTTATATTAAAACTCGTATATTTTGTTTTTATAAAAATTATAAGCCAATTTACTTTTAAATATGTATTTAAAAGATTTTCAAACTATCAAAAATAGTTAAAAATTCTAATTTTGGTGCTATTTTATTTTTCGCAGCTGTATATGTTTATAATTAAGCCATAAATAGTTTTGTCATTTTTAGGCAATCTTGGCCCACTCTAAGTGAGAGAATGACACGGGAACAAAAACCATTTCCGTCCCCACCCCATCCCCAAATAAAATTTTCCATCCGGATCAAGTTTGCCTTATTCCCCACCCCATTTATAAAGCGAATATCATAATCCTAACTGGATTATCCAAATCCAGTTAGTACCACATCCAAATAATAACTTGCCTTTTAACCATTTGTTAATAACTTATTTATATTGACACGCAAGACATAACAATGTAATTAAACATGGTTCAATTATATTGTTAGGAAAACTTGTATCTACCAAATCTTCGTTTAGAATATGCAGAAAATATATGTTTCAAGCCATGCAGAAATAACTTCAAATATTAATACAATTAATATAATAATATATATTATAACAAAATAATATATGTATATATCATAACAAAATACAACCACCATTAGGTGGTTGTGTTTTGTGTTTTTTAAGGATCATATTTAACACCTGTTACCGCTATCCCAGTATGACATTTCTGCGGTAATTATTGCAGCAACCGCAATTCCTGTTACAGAGTCACTCCTAACTGTGCACTGTATATAAGGAGTGGAGTTGCAAAACTAGATAGTTCACTTTTTTTTTATTCTGAGATAATGGCAAAAAATGTTTTCCAATAAATGAAATAGCTAAAAATTAAAAAATTAAAAGCAAAAGAATAGATGTCGTTAAAAGAATGTTGAAGACAAAAATTTGAAAATCGTGCTCTTTTGATCTTATTTTTATTACAAAATAAAAAAATGTTTTATCTGGTTTTGCATGCCAATTAATATTGTTTACCTGGTTTTGATCGAAAATTTATTTCTAACTGGTTTTCAAAAATGCTTTATAAAGTCAACTTGACTAGTGACTATTTTAGTTATAATATTAGATTAATAATAATATTAGAATATCTACAATAATAATTTATATAATGGTGCAAAACGCCCCTTTGCCTTAGAGAATAAGTAATTCTAATGTTTAATATGTTTATAGGATTGATGAAGTTAAAACTCAACTGTAACTGTTTAAATATGGCTTTTATAATTTTAGTGAGTTTTTTTTTGTATGTGATTTTTTTCTTAAGTAACGTCCTCCAGTGTTTTTAAAACAGAATGTTGATTAGATAAATTTTTGTCTTGTTTTGCATCGACAATAATTTCTCAACTGGTTTTGCACAGGCTGATTAATTTAAGGCAGGTAAAATGTTATTAAGGTGGTACTAAAGCTATTATTAAAATGTTAAATAATGTATTAAAAAGTTAAGTAATGTATTAAAAAGTTGCAATTTAGAAGTTTTAAATGTAAAAAACTAAAATATACAAATTTTAAAATAATTTGTAAATAAAAGTTTTTTTTGCCTCGCTTACCTACTCTAAAAACACATAAGAAGAAAAATACGCAAAATGCAATATCTCAAGGGTTATTTATTTGCTTCAAAACTTTACCATAGCATAGGTCCCATAATGATGTAGGAGTTGTACTAGAATCATCTACTGTGTGCATATAGTTTAGGAGTAAACTTTACTCCTAAACTATATGCATACAGTAGATGATTTTAGTACAACTACTACATCAACTCGTCAGGAGTAAACTTTACTCCTAAACTATATGCATACAGTAGATGATTCTAGTACAACTCCTACATCAACTCGTTTCTCCGCGCAGCGGCCTTGTTCGTCAAGGTTTGTGTTTCGGAGTTATAGAGTTGAGAGAGGGTTATAGCCACAAATAAGTAGCCTCCTCGTCTGTAGTGGCCTTCTCGGCCTTGAGGAGGTGAATTAAAATAAAAAAAATGTTGTTGTAAAGTTTTGGAGCAAATAAATAACCCTATCTTGAGATATTGCGTTCTGTGTATTTTTCTTTTTATGTGGTTTTAGATTTGGGTAAACGAGGCAAAAAAAAATATTTTATTTACAAATTATTTCAAAATTTATATAATTTAGTTTTTTATATATAAAACTTCTAATTTGCAACTTTTTAATACATTATTTAACATTTTAATAATAGCTTTAGTACCACCTTAAAATAGTGGCTTTTAAATTTAATTTTTATTTGTAAAGATGTTCAAAAAAACAATGCTGTCTTTTTTTTTTTTTTTTTTAAAGTGAATTATCTGGTTTGCGAGTCCACTCCTCATATATTAGCGTTTATTAGCTAGAAACTCGGATATCGATTCAAATAAAAAAACCTGGTTTCGCTTATTTTAAAGATTTAATTGCTCCTTCGCGAAACTTTCCTAAAACCGCTGCTAGACGGTTTTAGACTTAGTTATAACCACTCTCTCTAGTAAACACTTATCAAATATATACTAGATTTTTTTTTAATGATTATTGAAGCAAAAAATGTGCTTAAATATCTTTCTAAAAATTTGATTAAATTTAAAGTTGAAAGACAAAAATAAAGCCATTAAAAAGACCGAAAAAAAAACAAAAAAAAAGTATAAGATAAAACGATTTCTTACACAAGATAAGTATAATTTTTTATTAAAATCAAGTTATTTGTACATTTATCGTGTTTTGGGATCGTCAATAAATTGCGCAACGCTAAATTTCACTAACAAACAAAAAATCGAAAGAATTATTCCTCGTTAAGCTTTAAGTTAAATAAAAAAATCAAAATAGCTCATAAAGTTTAATGAAAATCTAAAAGATCATGAGATCTACTTCTTTTATAAAAACAAAATTTAGCGTTGCGTAATTTATAGACGATCTTTTTTTATTGATTTTTGAAAACATATTTGTAGAGTCAGATTTCTATATTAAACGATAAGACGGTTTTCACCGCATGACATACGATTTCTATCGCTTAAAAAAAATGCAACGTAAAGCGACAATAAAAACGAACAAGTATTATAGTTTCTTTTATTAAGATATAAAGAACTTCCGAATAACGAAAGCGTTTCATCTTGATCAAATTATCGTATGTAGTATCGAGCAGAAATAAAAATCTTTCTCTCAACATATCGCTAACTTTAGAATAATAGCAAAAAAGATCAAAATTTAGTACTGTTCTTATCAGATTCGATTCTAAAAAACTTAAAATCACTTTCTCGTGTAGTATGTAAACTCAAACGAATTATTCATTGACCTTTAAGTGTAGTATCTGGCACTTAATAAAGAATATTACTTTTTTAGGTAAAATCGTCCAGTACGGACATTTAACAAAGCCTTATAATCACTTTCTCGTATTAAATTGTTAAGTAATCGACACATTAGACACGCGATAAAGCTTATTAACCACTTTATCGTGTAGTATCGTGTAGTATCCGACACTTAACAAAGCCTAATAATTACTTTATCGCGTAGTATCATGTAGTATCCGACACTTAACAAAATTTATTAATAGTCTCTTATGTAGTATCGTGTAGTATCCGACACTTATAATGGCTTATTAATAACTTCTCATGTAGCATCGTGCAGTATCTGAACTTAATAAAGCTTATTAATAACTTCTCATGTAGTGTAGTATCCGACTTAAATATTTTCTAGCGTTTTTATGCGAGAAAAAAAAAAGAAATCTTTTTTCCCACAGAATTTAAACCTTACCAAGGATACTTAACTGTAGAACTTCTATGCTTGCCCTCTGGAGTGCAACGAAGGCAAAGCTAAAACAAAAATACACTTTATTTTATAATCTATAAATACACTTTATTTTATAATTTCTATTCATTGCTATACAATGAATAACTTATGAAAGTTTATCTATTATTTCAAAAATTAAACAGGGGGTGATATAAATAGCGTCATATTGCATTATTATTGGTACAAAAAAAAAAATAATAATAATAAAGCATTAAGAAAAAGACCAATTGAGAATGACATTGTCATAAGTCATTGACACATTGACACTTTATCTCTTGGATTCAAATCTATAAAGTAAATTTAAAAGTACATATTAGTTTAATAAATTTTTAAACGTTTAAAACATAATATTTATAAAAGATTAAATTACAAAAACAAAGCTTTTAAAATATATCCAGACTTTATATAGTAAAATATTATGATAACTGCATTTTTTTAACCAATTAAAATTAGTTACACTTGACAAGTAATATAGAAAAATAACTACAACATTATATACTTTATATATTATATACAATATTATATACTTACAAATAGAGGTGCAAAAAACAAAAAACTTTGGTTTAAGATTAAAATAAAGTATTTAACAATAATAGAATTATAGTTTACAGTAAAAATTTTTATATTATATAGAAGATAATATTAATTCATATAAATTAAACAGCATTTCTTTTTTAAAAAAAAAAAAAAAATACAGCACCAAAGTTTTTTTATAGAACAGAGTTACTAAATTTTAAAGTAGATTTATGAAATAATGATTTTAAACCTTTAATCTTAAAAAGTTTATATAAATTTATCAAATTTATATATATATATATATATATATATATATATATATATATATATATATATATATATATATATATATATATATATATATATATATAGACAGACATAGATGTAAAAAAGTGTTACATTGTTTCCTGCCTTGGATGATGAATGCTGGATCTCGACTCTATTAATGGGTCGCTACTTGTGCCTATTTAGCGTAGCCTAAGTAGTGGCTATGCAACTCTTCCTTCTAATGAGGATACAGCTCTTAAGAAGTCCTTACAGTCTTATCACAGAGCACCGCGGATGAGCATTAAATTGGAAGTTCATGCCTCCTTCCTAACCAATGTCGCAAAACATGCCTAGCTGGGTACCTGGTTCGGTCCTGGTTTACAGGGTCTAAGATAACACCAGGTACATCTGTATATACCAAGTACTGGAGAAAATTGCTGAAATATTCTGAGCCAGGTACCTAGAATATATATATTTGGGGTACGCAGGAAAAACCCCAAAATAGAAAGATGATGAGTACCAGGCTCTAATAGGGTACCCGGCAGTTTTTCCAAGTATTCAAAATATGTAAATGTACCAGGTGCTCTGCTTGGGCCTAGAAAAACTGCCAGAAAACCAGTACCAAGGAGGATACCTGGACCAATTAGACCACCTGAAATTATTTAACAACACACCATTATTCCATTTTTTAAATTCGGGCACAGGTATTTGCGCTGATTGGAGTAGGTTCAATAGTAAAAATTATGATGGTTTAAAATACCATTTCACATGATTTGGCACTTGTCTGACCATATATATCTTGTTTAGGAAGTTGGAGTTTTTTTTCAAACTTTGACTACATGACATTACAAAACTCCATTAATTTGTTTAAACCATCTATACTGTAGCACTTGTACTGTACATGGTCTAAGTGATCAAAAGTCTACATTAGATGGTCAGATCTTTTTCAATCGTGAACACTATCTGTTTCTTTAAACGTGAAAATCTTGAGATTTTCTTTCGTCTAATCTCTTGAAAACTCTTAAACTTGGAAAATAAAAATACAATTCGAATTCTCTCTTCAATTGAAAGTCATACTATTTTAAAATATATCTAAATTATTATTTAAATCTTATATATGTATAGACTTCGATTAATATATTATGATAATTAGGAGCAAATTTAAATCAAAAATATGCATACAACTTATGAAACACTCTGTGTTAAAAATTGTAACTTAACAAATACTTTCATTGAAAGTGTAACTAACTGAATAGTTTAAATTCAACACCATCAAAATATTAAATAGATGCAGCATTTTTAAACTGTAATAAAGATTTTATTGTAACTACAAAAAAGCTTTTACCATATTATCTATATTATTAGGCAGCATAAACACTAAGTTCTACTATATTTAATACAGAAAGTTTTTTGACTTTTACTGGGAGTTCTCTCCATTTACTGCCAGCGCACAAAAAAGCACTGACCAGAATTTTATTTACTATTTAAATTAATTAAAAACAGCCAAAAGAATCTTTTAAATAAATATTAAATGAAATGATTAAAATAAGAAAAAGAAAAATGCTTTATTTAATTAAATTCTAAATATAATAACTAAATAAAAGCTGAAAGACAAACAATTTATTTAAGAGCGACGTTCTGCAATAATCAGGCAAAACTTTAATAGTGACCTCTAAAACTGATAAATTTTTAATATGTTGTTACTATTCATACTAAAATATTTTTTCCAAAAAACTTTTAAAAAATTTTCATTGGTCCTCCAGATTTCCAAAAATTTTCATTGGTACTCCAGATTCCTCCAAAATCTTAGTCAAATGACCAAATGGTATTAAAACTTGGCATTTTTAAATTTGAAAACAAACTACTTACGTTCCAATGGGTATTATACCTGATTATAGTTTATTGACTAGTTTTTAGAACTGAAATTAATAAAATAGGTAAAGTAAACATTTTGGTCTGTCTAAATATCATGTTTCATCTAAATATCAAAAGTACATAAAATTGATTTTTTATCATTTTTGATATTGGTTTCTGCTTTAAACAAAGATTGTAAGTTTTTTTTTATTAATATAAATTTTCATGTAGTATAGTACCTAAAAAAACAAACATACTTATGATAAATTAAGGGGTTGATTTATGGATTATGTTTTTTTTTTTTTTTTTTTTTTTTGTTAATTCACCTCCACAAGGCCGAGAAGGCCACTACAGACAAGGAGGCTACTTATTTGTGGTTATATAACCCTCTCTATAACTCTGAAACACGAACCTTGACGAACAAGGCCACTGCACGGAAAAACGAGTTGAGCGCGGTACTACCAAGGATGTGGTGGGGATTGAACTTGGAACCACTTGCTTATCAAGCGAGCGCTCTACCACTACCGCATTATGTAGCAAAGATATTAAGATATTATTAGAAAAGATTGTAAGTTTTTTTTTTTTATTAATATAAATTTTCATCTAGTATTATACAAAAAAAAAAAAAAAAACATACTTATAAGAAATTAAGGGGTTAACTTATGGATTATGTAAAAAATACAAACAATTATTGCAATAATAAGAAAATAATCTAGATATTGTACATTTTGTTTTTGATTAAGCAATCTGCAAGAATCAGAGCTGATTAACTTATCAAATTGTTATTTAATATGCTGCTGCTATTTGAATTAAAAGATTTTAAATATTTTTTTGAAAAACATTTATTTGTTTTCTAGATATCGGACTTCAAAATTTAATTAATATTTTAATTTCATTATGTATTAGCTAATCGAGACCTAAAAAAGAATAAAATGGTAGAAAAATGACTTGCCTTAATATCATGCTTCAAAAGTATGCAAAAATTGGTTTTATGTTCATTTCATTTTTTTTTAATTCAACCCTTTTGGTAGCCTATAATTTTTCGTTTTTTTTAATTAAAGGATCTATTTCAAAAAGTCACAAAAAAAAAGTTATGAGAAAATGCATTTAATCAATTATCTCTCATTTCAAAGAATAACATAGTTATTGATATAGTTATATGTTATATATAGGCTTGGACAGGAATGGCGTGTGATTGCACTCTCTAACTGACCACGATAATAACTTTTTTTCTTTACAAATTGACCATGGCTGTTTTAATGTTTTAACAAATTAAATACAACAAAAAAATCATTACGTTATGAACAACAATTAACCATTGATCTTTATTAACATTTTTATTTTACGCGAAGACTTTAAACTAATTATGATTATTTAAATAAACGCATTTTGTGTAAAAATATGTAAATTTTTTTAGTAGGCATGTGTTTTTATGATCAATTAAAACATTTGAAATTATTTTTTCATGTCTTTTTAAAAATTTTTCATAAGATTACTTTTTTAAAAATACTTTAAATTATGAATAAGTTTAATTAAAATCTTCCCGTTGCAATAAAATGATTTAATGGTTGCAATAAATTTAATTGCTTTATTTTTTTTGTCTCTATTTTTACAAAGAATTGTTTAAGCTTTTTTTTTTAAACTTGACTTACTTAAATGGTTAAAATGTTTAAAAATTTTAAACATTTTAATCATTTAAGTAAGTCAAGTTTAATTGACTTAAATGATTAAAAATTACTATTTTATAAAGACAATGTTATTATTGAAAAAAAAAAATTTTTTTGCGACTTTTTCAAAAAAAAAAAAATTTTAATACAATTTTAAAATATTTTTTTATTTATATTTATTTAATTTCAATAATCTAATTTCACTTTTTAATTAAACAACAATTCAAATAAAATTTATTTAACAATCATTAGAAGTAATTTGTAAAAGCGTTTTACCTAACTTTAATAAAACACTTCAAAAGATAAGTTTTCAAGTAATTTATTTCAACCACAATTAAAAACGTAACCAAAAGTAAATTTTCCCTTGAGTTTGAGTTTTATTTTAAAGCTCATATATTTTCTTTTTCACGATGAATTGTTTTCTTTTTCAGTTTTTTTAATTTTTATCATAGTTTTAAGACTTGAAAAAAAAAGACTTAAAAAAGGCTTAGCTAAACTGTTTAGCTTAGCGTTTCTTTCTTAGGCGCATTTCTGAAACATTCAAACTATAGACGAGTTGCAAATGTTTACAATTTAAGTGCATGCGCGTTAGTTGGTAGGCAAAAATATAAAACAAACAAGAATTTTAATTCGGACTACTTAATAAAGTTTCATCTAAACAATGTCATCTTACTTCAATTCTCTTGCTAATCCTGACAAAGAATTTTATTTGAAGAAGTTGATATTAGAAAATAATGTTTTGCTTCCCGATCCTTATGGTATCAAAGAAAAATTTTGGAAAAACAATGTTAGTTTGTTTCCTGAAGTCAGTTATGGTGATATATACACATTTTTAGTAGAATCACAAAGCTTATATAGCAAAGAAAGTATGTATATAAAGCATATAAATCCTTTGAGGCTTTTAACTATTTTATCTGTGGACACGTGCAAGATGTTTTTTATGCTGATTTAAATAAAGAGTCTGAGTTTTGTGCTTTAAAAACAAAGGTAAAAAAACAATTTTAGTGAAATCTAAAATATAACTAAGATATACAACTACAATAAATCTTAAACCAAATTAATGTTGTTATTTTAGGTCTTACCAAGTCAAAGACAAGGGAAAAAAACAGCAATGTATGATGTTTGGATTTATGTTCACAAATCCAAAGGATATACTTTAAATGGAAACTGCAGTTGTGTTGCTGGGTATGCATTTGTAGAATATTATTGTCATGGAAAAGGCCTTGTGGAAATTAAATGCTCTTACAAATATGTAAATGGTTTTGTATATTCAGAGAATGATAAAAATTTCAATTGGATTCTAATCGTGTAATTAAAATAGAACACCCTTACTACAATCAAATGCAAGGCCAAATGTTAGTATGTGATTTACCTTATTATGATTTATTTATATGGTCCCCTAATGAATTTTACTCTCATCGCTTGTCAAAGAATGAACCCTTTTGTGAAGACATGCTTGTTAAGTTGAGTAATGTGTTTACTTTGAAGATTTTACCTGAATTATTGACTAGGAGTTGTTTACCAAATTCAGTATATTCAAGTAAAGTCTACTGTTTTTGTCAAAAAGCACAATTCGGTCAAATAGTTCCATGTGGCAATATTAATTGCAAGTATGAATGGTTTCATTTTGCTTGTATTGGAATAAAAGAAATTCCTAAAAGAAAATGGTACTGTCCTCCCTGTCTAAATACAGATAAGACAATGTAACTTTAAGATTTATCTTTTAATATATTGTAAATTATAGTATGTCAATATATAATTTCCTCAATACATAATTTTGTTAAAAAAAAGTATTCAAATACTATTTTTATATTTTAAATAGAAAAATGTTTGTAATTGATTAAGAAACAAAACTTTTGTTTAAATTAACTATTGCACAAATAGATATCATAATATCATTCAATAAGTCAACTTGTGTTATAGGAATAACACTTGAAAGTATTTTAAAACTCTTTAATCTTCCAATAACACATTCGACGTGTGTTCTTAAGTGAGACAATATTCTAGACTCCCCAACTTCTTTAGCAGATAACTGTTTTTTTCCTTTTGTAAATGAAGGCCAGTGCAATGTTGCACCTTTTAATGCTAACTCCTCTTTAATAAGAAATCCTCTATCAGCTAGGATACTGTCTCCATACCCTACAAAATCTAAAAAACCTGATTTTATCGTAATTTCTTTATCAGAAATTCTTCCTCCCCAACCATGTGATAGAAATGTTATTGCTTCAGCTGGGCTAACACCAATCAGGTACTTAATAGTATTTGTGCTTTTATAATTTGACCAGGTGATAGCTCAAGCTTCTAAATTATTTGGGCGCTGTATAAAAATCTCAGTACAATCAATTATGACAACACATTTCTTAAAATTTAGAAATTGTGATGGCATATTCTGCCGTATTGCTGTTTGCGAAGGCCATATAATTAGATATTTAACTTTTTAAGCCATTGCAGGGATCCAGTTTCTTAAAATTTTGGTAACATTTTCTCTGCTGATATTAAATCGATAGGAGAGATCTCTATTTGATAAACCTAGTCGTTGCTTCATCAAAAGTAGGAGGAAGTGATTTTCATAGCTCAGGTCTTTTCGCACTTGTGTGACATTTTCTATGAAAAGAGAAAGAATCCAATTAAATATCTTGTTTTTTAGACCAGTCATAAAGTTTAAATCGCCAGAATTTAGTTTCACTGAATGAAAATCGCATGCTGCTCTTCCTTTCCAGTAATTTAGTTTCTCTAATAATTTTAAATTTATTGTTATCTGATTGTTAAGTTTTTCTTGAATTAATGATGTAATTTCTTCTTCATTAGTTTGTATTCCTAAAAATATAGATTTAATGAAATGAACTGTAGTTTTATAGAAAAATACTTTATTTATAATTAAAAACAATCAATACTATAAGCAGGGCTGTGGAGTCGGAGTCACAGAGTTGCGACAATTTTACCGGAGTCGGAGTTGCTAAAAAATATCGCGACTCCGACTTCGATAGTAAAATTTCTTGGTATTGCACGCGCATGTACAAAACATTCAATTAACCTTATGTTCATACTAAACATCAAAGAATGTTTCATAAATTTGTCAAAAAAAAAAAATTCAACTTACCGGGCAATATTTTTTTAAGAATTCAAATAATTTTACAAAAATTTTGCTTTGGAGTTGGAGTTGTACTCAAAAAATTTCAACAACTGGAGTTGGAGTCGTTACTTTTTTTAAAGACTCCACACCCCTGACTATAAGTATTAGTTTTTAGTATCTTTATCGACAATAATTTTTGGGTTTTCCAATACAGTTAATTCAGCTTCAGATAACTCATTATCTTCTACGTAATTTAGTTCAATCTTTTTATGTCTTCGATTAACTGATCGCTTGTGTCTTTTAAACTTTTCGTTTGTATTAGTTTCAGTTTTATTAAAAGAAAATATGCTGGGAACGTAATCAGGGTGTAATGAATCGTTTGATTTCTTTCCTGTAACATGTTTTAATTAAAAACATCATAATTGAATTATCTTTTAAAGCAATTGTATATAATACTATACCTGATATAAAATGGAGACTGCATATACGAGCATTATCTATTTGTTTTTCAGACCATTTATCTCGTTTAATTGCTCTGATCCAAAAATTCCTTCTTTCTTTTTCTTTTTCTGTTGTTGTTCCAAATGGAATTCGGTAAAAACTTAAACAATCTCCTTTTTTTTTCCTACTGGAGCAACCAAAAGCACAACAAGATACAGGCATTATGTTTCAATAATGTTTTGTTTATTTTCTTTTGCCTACCAACTACTGCACATGCGTTAGTTTACGGCAAAAATGTAAACATTTGCAACTGGTCTATAAAACATCTAAACAGTCATGGTCAAATTGTAACAAAAAAAAAATCATTTGCATGGTTGACAATAGCGTTCGATTGCACGCCATTTCTGTCCAAGCCTGTATGTATACACAAGTTATAAAATAAATGCTTTGAGAAAAATTTGACCTTTTATCTACTGTATTTATATTTAAAAAAAGGCATAGGTATTCTTTATAAATATAGTAGGTAATATGGTTAATACCTATTTTGGAAAATAAACTTTTACCTGAAAACCCAGAGCTTTAACCATTATGAAATCACAATAATTGTGTTTTTTTTTTTTTTTTTTTTTTTTTAAATATTCACCTCCCCAAGGCCCGAGGGGGCCACTACAGTTGAGGAGGCTACTTATTATTTTTTTTTTTTTTAATTATTTTTTTATTTTTTGTTGTAAGTCGTGGTACAACCCTCTCTCAACTCTTTAACTCCGAAACACGAAACTTGACAAGCAAGACCGCTGCACGGAGAAATTAAGTTGAGCGCGGTACTTCCAGGGACGTGGTGGGAGTCGAACTGTGATCACAAAAATTGTGTTAATCATATTAACACAATTTTTGTGATCACAAAAATTGTGTTAATCATATTAACACAATTTTTGTGATCACAAAAAGCTTTATCATTATTTTTTTATTATTCTGATTCACTCCCAACAAGCAACCACTATTAAGTTGGGAGTTTATACAAGAAAAAACGAATAGAGTTATAGAGCTAGGAAATTATCGACAGAAGACTTAAAGAGTTAAAGGTTGTATGAGTCAGGAAAACATAAAGATGGGAGAGAGTTCTAAAGGTTGAAGGTGGGGAAAAAAACTAGACAAACAAAAGTTTTTAGAGCATTCAGGGACAGATACAGTAAAAGAATGAGACTTGCTGAATGGCGTTAAGCTAGAATGAGTTTTAGTTGATGGAACTAGCGATATTAGCTCCATTTAGCAACAGGAAAACAAAACTCAGTCAAGCACTTAATAAATAGTTTAGAGAGAATTGAAGAGAGTTCTGGAAAACAATTTTGTAAGACTATGACAGGAATGTTGTCTAGACAACAAACAGTGGAAGAGTTTAATCAAGATATGACTTTAGCAATTGAAGCTGGAGTAATTTTAATGTCTAACAATGGGAAGCTGAAGTGATTTTAATGTCTAAATGTTAACCTGTTTAATTGGAATGGAAGGAAGAGAATGGCCATAAGATTAGAGAGTCAAATTAAAAGAAAAATTGTTTACAAATTCTAGTGATGTACTGATAGCACATTTTTGATCAATGCCAATACCAATGCATGAGAAAAGCCAATACCAATGCCAATACCTATGAATTAACTAATTATTAGAACTTTATAATTAAACTTAAAACTTTATGTCTTTTTTTCAGAACAGCCAAAACAGACTTAAGATGGTCTTTTGCAACAGCAATTTAATTTGTAGAATTTTGTCATACTTTATATAGCTTTAAGATTATCTTAAGTCCATTTCCAGCTCAACTGGTTTCTCTGCGCAGCGGCCTTGTTCGTCAAGGTTCGTGTTTCGGAGTTATAGAATTGAGAGAGGGTTATAGCCACAAATAAGTAGCCTCCTCGTCTGTAGTGGCCTTCTCGGCCTTAAGGAGGTGAATTATAATTAAAAAAAAAATTAAAAAAAAAAAAAAAATTTGCTTTGTTGCTTCTCATTAACTTATATCTTTTCTTTTTTATTTGTTATATTATAAAAAATAATAATATTTTCTATAAGTATTTTAAAAACAATTTAATTTAATTAAGAAGATCAAATGAAAAAAAATCTAAGTAATGCATAAAGTTTAGTTTATTTACTATTTGATTATTACCGTAATGCAGGATAAAAATATTAAAATGCTATTGGTTGGAAAATCTGTAAATTAATAAAAAAAGGCTGATGCTGATACCAATTCCGTTTGGGAAAAAAGTGGCAGATTAAGCCGATGCTGATTATTCGGTACTAGCAAATAGTTCTGCCTTATTCTTGGGAGAGGTTATAAAATCTCATGAATGAGAAATGAAATGTTAGACCTTCCTTTGTTAACGACACTGTTAAAGATTTTCCAAAAATATCTAGAGCCTAATTTCTGAAATAAGGTACAAGATTTAGTGAACTAAGAGTAACAAAACTTAGCATCTGACAGCATCTTTTTACATCAATTTCTTTCAATAATAAAGAGCCGTTTGTTCTCAAAAGAGTTGTTCTTTTGAAAAAGATGAATCTGATTAGATATAGCAGCTGCACAAGAGAGTAAAAACCATGGAGTAGAATGAGGCTTGACTTGGAAACTACAAGAAGGAATAAAAGCATCCATTCCTGCCTGAATCCAGGAGGTTATGCAAGAGGCAAATTTTTCAGCTAAGAGGGAAAAGCCCAAGGATTGTCACAAAGAAAATTACAAAAAGAATCCAAGTTAGCTTTAGGGTAGTAGTAAGTAGTGCGATGATTGATGTAGTAGTAAGTAGTAGATGATGATAGAGGTAGTAGTAAGTAGTAGATGATGATGAGTCTGAAAAGGGAGTATGAGATAAAAGATTCAAAGATCTTTGAATGGTCAGAACCACCTAAAGGAGATAAAGGAGAAACTGAACGTGAAGGTAAGTGAAGATAAATACAGGGTTTTGCAAAGTTATAAGTGCACGTTTGCAAAGTTATAAGTGCATTTATAAAATTAATTTTAACTCTTATATTTTAAAATATCAATGGAAAGAAAAGTACGGAAAACAATTACAGAAGAAATTAAAAATACGATTATTTCAATG
Organism: Hydra vulgaris; assembly: GCF_022113875.1. Taxonomy (NCBI): domain Eukaryota; kingdom Metazoa; phylum Cnidaria; class Hydrozoa; order Anthoathecata; family Hydridae; genus Hydra; species Hydra vulgaris. Next base: position 57,400,173 of record NC_061160.1, read on the forward strand.
AGAAATTGTGAAAAATATTCAATCAAGGAAATATCCAATGCTTGTAATTTAACTCGAAATGCAGTTGGTCGTGTTATAAAAAATAGTGATAATAATATACCCTTCACGTCATCTACAGTAAAAAGAAAAGAAACGTATAAAATCAAAAATTCTATAAATACAAACATTGAACAGACAATATTTAATTTTGTGGTCTGTAACAATGCCGTAGTTCAAAAAGAAATTCAAACGCAAATTTTAGAACAACATGGTAAAAACGTTTCAATCTCGTTTGTTTCCCGTAAATTAAAGAAATTAAATTTGACACGAAAAAGATTAGCAATCATTCCTCAAGAAAGAAACACCATGGAAAGAATAAATCAGAGATCAATTTTTGCGGCAGAAGTTGCTAGAATTGCTGATTCAAATTTGGTTTTTTTAGACGAAACCGGATTCAATAAACATACAGTGCGCTCATATGGCTATTCTCCAAAAGATACAAAAGCGTACTTGACAGTTCCTGCAAATAAAGGACAAAATGTTAGCCTCATGTGCTTAATTTCCAATTTAGGAGTTGAATGTTACCAATACAAAAGCGGCGCATACAATACACAATCATTTATTGATTTCATCAACAACAAACTACCATTAAACAAACAAAAGTCATCATCAAACAAAGTACCATTCTTTGCAGTAAATCCAAATAAAATTCTTATCCTAGATAATGCAAAATTTCATAAAGCAGCTGCAGTACTTCAATTACTAAGAGAAAAAAATATTACTCACAAGTTTTTAGTACCATACTCCCCTGAATTGAACCCAATCGAAGAGTTCTTTTCAATGTCAAAATCCAATTTCAAATCCACGAGAAATACTAATCCTGATATGACTGTTAAAGAAACTCTAGAATATATTTTATCACCTGATAATAATTATAGTCAACAGTGCAATGCCTTTTATATAAATATGAGAAGATGGTTGGAAAAGGCAATAAGAGAAGAATTTATTTAATTAAAATATTTAAAATGATTTGTTTATTTTATTTAATAATGTATATTTTTGCATGCCTTTTAAAAAATATTATGATTAAATCATGTATACTATTTTTCAAAAATTATGAAAGTATTTAATCTAGAAAAGTTATTAATATATAACAATATGCTAAATTAAGTAAAAATGTAAAGAATTTTCACTAATCCCTTTAAAAAAAAAAAAAAAAAAAAAAAAACATTGATTGCTATGCTGTAATTTAATTTAATATTTTGCGCAATATTATTAAAGCTAAAAAAATAATTTCCAAAAAAATGTATATGCACTTATAACTTTGCAAGCGCGCACTTATAGCTTTGCAAACATGCACTTATAACTTTGCAAACATGCACTTATAACTTTGCAAACATGCACTTACAACTTTGCAAAACCCTGTAATTAGAGTTGCCAGGAAAACGAGTCACAAAGTTAACTATCTGAGTAAGAGATTGAGAAATGCAGAAGATACAGGCTAAGTGCCAGCAGGGTCAGTGGCATTAGAGACAAGCCATTCAGTGTGATGAGCATTAAAGTCATCAATAACAACAATATTGGCAGAGGGGTAAAGAGAGAGGGCGCCGGTCAATTTCATCAGAAATTACATCTAAAATAGTGCAGTCTTGGGAAGAAGGAGTGATAAAGAACAAAGACAAAGGTGATAGAGTGAAGAGGTGCTAAGCGGAAGCACATAAAAGAATGATCAGGGGATTCAAACCTGATTTTACAACAAATAGGTATGTATGCCCAGTGGCGTGCTGGCCCCAGAGGCTATGCGGGAATCCCGCTTGGGCCTATCGCTATTTATCCAAGGACCATTTTTTGAATTTTTATACTCTTTACTACATTCTGAAAATGATTCACAAATGATATTTATTTGCTTTACTTTTTATTTCACATGTTAGATTCTTTTAAATATTTCTGAATTGAACTGTCGGACTTCAAGCCCATATATATTAGTATTTTGCATAATAAAATGCAACCGTTTGTAACTTTTGCGTCAAAAGTCGATATTGGAAAAAATAATCGATAGTTACATCACTTAAATTGCTTATTATATCAGTCGTTATAAAGATAAAATTATTTAGGTTAGTCAATGATTATTATGAAAAATAATTGTATTCAATTTTAAATTATGGAAAAATATTCATATTGATAAAATTTTTGTTAATTTAGAACGATTAATTGTTTTTTCATAAACAAAAATCGTAACAGGGCCAACGACACGGGTTTTGAAGTAGGAGGGGGGGGGGGGGAATCATCAATTTGTGAAAAAAGTCCTCTATATCAAGACACATGCCCCTCTGGCCCCCAGTGTCGTCAGCCCTGCATAATGTTTTTAAATATAAATAATTTGCGCAAGTTTTTAAAAAACTGCTCTTGCGATGTAAAAAAACTTAATGATTTCGAAGAAAAAGGTTTTTTTGGAAAACTTTGTTTATATAACATAAAATACAATAATTCTTGTATATGTAATAACGCTAAAACAAAAATATAATAAATATATACATATATATATATATATATATATATATATATATATATATATATATATATATATATATATATATATATATATATACAGTATAAAAATAGATATACTTTTTAAACTTTAACGTTAATGTTTTTTTAACAATAAAATAGAAATTCTATTTGGTTACCATAAAAACGCGGTAAAAATAGTTTATTTTTAGGAATGAAAACATAAGATGTGCTTACCGTAGCACAATAAAACGTGCTTGCCGCAGCACGATGCCATTTTTAATCCAATTATAACTTGTTGCTTTAGTATGTTGATTTAACTGGATTAAGTCAGTTTTTTATTGATATATAAATATATAAATATATATATATATATATATATATATATATATATATATATATATATATATATATATATATATATATATATATATATATATATATATATTATATATATATATACATATATATTTAAACATATATATTTAAATATATATACAAATGTGGGCCTTCAAATCATATTTGGTCAAATCCTGCATATATGGGCCTTTTTGAAAAAATCCTGCATGTGCTTTTTTGAGCCAGCACGCCCCTGTGTATGTCCCCAAGCGAAGCATGTGACTATTGGAGTATTTGCTAATCAAAGGGTAATACCCATCAACACTAAGATTAAAAAGAATAGCAGAATTTAAATTAGAAAAAGCAAATATGGCAAATTCTATAATAGGTAAGAGTCAACTGATGGAAGGTTGCTTTGCAGACCACAAATATTAGTAAAAGATATATTAAAACAGTTTGGTGGAGGGAATAGATTTTTATGTTTATAATTTTGGGTTAATTTTGGCATAATTTATATTCAAAGAGAATTTGACTCATTTATAGAGCACAACCTCCAAAGCAATGAGCTATGCAATTTTCTCAATCCTGTTAATTAACACTAAGTCGTTAAATAGGGCTTATATGGCCTGGACAATGCGCACCAAAAGTATTAACAGAGACACCATCCATCATCATCCACAACATGGCACTGTTAATACTCTGATATTTCGCAGTTGTTGATGGTATCAGTCTCTCTGAGAGCTACCATAGAGTTCGGGAAACCTTACCACTAGCTGGCCTCAAAACCATTAATCTGAGTTTTAAAACTGTACCCTCTTTATGAGATAACAGGAAGAGTTGCATAGGAACTATCAAGGAGACACAAGCAAAAACCTATGAAAAGAGTCAAAAAGATCCAGGATTCTTCATATTAGGCAGGAAACAATGTAACAGGTTTACATCTACGCCACACTAATAGATGAAGGAGGGGTTTGAGGCTGATTAGCAGAATTATTCTGCTTGACCCTAAAATTTTTGCCTAGGAAGCCTCCTACAAGAAAGCAGCTGGATGCAGGTGAAATCTACCCAAGATAAGTATTTTCATCAAGACATCAATTCTAGCCTTTATCCAAACAAGAGCCCTAAGGCAGAGGAATTTTAACTGGATGCAGTTAACATCTTACCAAGATAAGTATTTTTATTGAGACATCAACTCTAGCCTTTACTCAACCAAGAGCCCTAATTCGGACTTTGTTTCTCCTAGTCTTTGCCTAAAAAAAGGACACTCAACAAGGCAGCAGGGCATGGGGTAGGTAGTACTGGATTACATAATATCAGTAGCAGGTTTATTGTGATGATCCTAAACCTGACCTGGAGTAATTAAAAGGAGCTACTGTCTGCAAACAATACCTTAAAACACATCTGGCATGATATTTCGGAAATGGATTTGGAAAAATAATACATCTAAAAAAATATTAGAGATAAGAGAGAGTGTAGGTTTATTGTTTGAGTGTTTAGTTAGTTAATGAGTCACACTGCATCAAAAGAGATTTATACATTTAAACAGAACACATACATACATAAAGTAACTTGTGAGTAAGTAAACACTTTTAAAAACAAGTTTATTAAACACTGTAAGTGTGTTAAATAAACTTGTTTTTAATCAACTTTGCTTGTGGTCTATCAAAGTAAGAATGGCATTTTTCTAATAATGAAAGTCTATGAAGTAAATTTTCTTTTAATTTTAATTATATTATTTTTTAAATATTAGATATCCTCAGTGTTTTTGTTCTACAAATATTGAAAAAGCTTCTAAACCTAACAATGATGAATTTATTTTATATTTATTTTGCAAACAACAGTTTTAATAACAAATTTTGTGTTTTAACAATAATGTGTATATTTTTCCAATACAGATAAGAGCTGCATTGGATAAATATGACAAAAACAAAATTACCCTTTTTATACACTATCAAACAAATTAGAAATTGTTTTCAGAATAAAATCTAAAGCAAAACTTACCATAATCTATAATGCATTATTTTAAATTTTCTAAGTAAAATTTAAGTAAAAGCTGGTATCCATTTGCCACCATTTCTTGGTACTATAACTGGGGTACTATCACTATATCTGCCATTATCTGGTTTGAGTGCATGAGAAGATCTAGGTAGGCCTAAATACAAAGGGTTTAAAGAATAACTTTTATAGTATGGTAATAAATCCCCCTTACAAAATATAGTAGAATTATTGTGGATATATTTATTTCTGATCGGAATTCCTGATAGATTGCTATTTTCCACAACACTAATCTCTGTTGTATCACCTTCATTAACAAGCATAAAACAATTATAAACTGATAGATGATAAATTAGAAGTTTACAGGTGGATCAAACAACAACTTACTGGTTTCAGTATACAAACTACCATTGAACATATTTTTCTTTTTGGCAGAGGTCATAACAATCATTGGTTTATATTTTTCTTTAGTTAAAAAACATTCTAAATTATCTTTTTTAATGTCTCTATTTTCTTGTTTAAAAGTTATTTTTTCTGAGCAACTATTTTTTTCATTTTCATTTGTAAATATTTGATTGTTGTTAACTACTGTATCTATAGATATTATGTCAGTTATGAAATGTTTTGAGTTTTTAGTAACGGTATTAAGTAAGCTGTTAGAACACAGCTGACTATAACCTGTTTCAGGTGAAAAAAGAAAATTTTCTGAATTTTGAAGATTTGATAAAACACCAATGCACGATGAACGAAGTAACTGCATACAAAATAAATTATTTTCTATCTTTTTATTAAATGTTGATTTATTTTTATTGTTTGAACAGTGTAAGTAATTTAGCTCACTGGTGCAACTACTAGTACTAACTTCTTTTGTAAAAAAATCTTTATTATTTATTTGAGAAGCATCATCACAAGAAATCACTTTCTCCAACTCATAACAAACACTTTTGTTAACTTCAAATTTAGTTATATCTTTCTTTTCTGTATTCTTGATATAAGATTCAGAGTTATTATGTGAAGGTTTAATATTATAATATTGAAGAACTTTATGAGAAGTCATAATATCAACAAGCGATACAAAACATTCTTTTAAAGCTGGATATGGTTGTTGAATAAAGTTACTTGTTTCACCATCAAAATTAATTTCACCTGTAAAACCTTTTATATTTTTTTCATCATTAACACTGTTTTTAATTTTTCTTTTTCTGCACCATTTGTAATTTTTACGTTTTTTTATTTTACGATTTGAAGCTTCAGTGCCAGCATTATGGTTTTTGAATAAACTCAATTGATCACCTATTATATAAGATTTTTTAAGTAAGTCTGTTGCTAAAATATCAGTAAAGTCGTTCAACAAATTTGAAAATTCATTTGTAGACAATGAAGTGACATCAGTTTCAATATTTATAGATGATGAATTCAAATTTGCTTCAATATTACTTTTTGGTAAAATGTTAAATAAAAACTCTATTTCCTGACTTTCATGAAACATGACCTAATCTAAAAAACAACATTATTATTAGTCACTCACAAAAAATGATAAAAAAAATACATATACAAAGTTGTTTTCTTAATCAATTTACAGTTATTTATATATAAAAGTTGCGACATACTAAACGTTATAATTACTTGTTTCTGATAACATTTCAATGTGATACAAAACCATACTTCATAAAATATTATTTAACAAACAAAAATAATAATTAAATCACGGAAACTACCTTAAAGTACACCTAAAAATATTTGTATAAAGATTTGTGAAATTTTAATGAATTTATTTAATGAAAGACATTAAAATTCATTGAATTTCAACAAATTCCTTAAAAGTTACAAAATTTGTGTTCCCATTTAGCGAAAAATAGAAAATAATAGTATAATAAACAAAATAACAGGCAGAAAAATAAGTTACAATAAAATGTATTGTGAGAAAAGGCATCATTTTATTTATTTTTAAGACCTTTTACCAAATTAGACTGGTAACAAACTGGAACGAACTAACAATAGAAAGCTAAAATTGTTACCCGCGAAACCACGTGACGCAAATGTAACGTCAGTGGAGTATTTTTTTTTTTTATTATTTTTTTTTTTTTGTTCTTTACTAACGTTTAAGATTTTATGCCTTCCAAACAACTGTCTCGTGCGACTTTCGTCTGTGATTTTTAGATAAATTTCACTTTCTCAAAATTAAATTATATGGTCAAGTAATCTTAATTCAATGATTGTTATTTAATATTTCAATTAAGTTTTTCTATTTCATTTTCTAAATCTACGACTAACTTCTCCATGAGTTACACACATATACAAGTACACATATCCATCAGTGCCGGATCAACGGGGGGGGGGGCTATAGCCTCATGCCAGGAAAATTTAGGGGCCCCAAAAAACTTTAGAGGACCTTTGTTTTTTGTTTTTTTAGTCATTTTTAGGCTCTGGCTGATAAAAAGGCTTCCAAAAACAAAAATAGCCCCGGGTCCCAAGAAGTCTTAATCCGCCACTGATATCCAGGTACATACATACATGCATACATACATACATACATACATACATACATACATACATACATACATACAAACATACATACATACATACATACATACATACATACATACATACATACATACATACATACATACATACATACATACATACATACATACATACATACATACATACATACATACATATACATACATACATATACATTCATACATACATATACATACATACATATACATACATACATACATACATACATACATACATACATACATACATACATACATACATACATACATACATACATACATACATACATACATACATACATACAAACATACATACATACATACATACATACATACATACATACATACATACATACATACATACATACATACATACATACATACATACATACATACATACATACATACATACATACATACCTCCATACATGCGTACATACATACATACATACATACATACATACATACATACATACATACATACATACATACATACATACATACATACATACATACATACATACATACATACATACATACATACATACATACATACATACATACATACATACATACATACATACATACATACATACATACATCTACATACATACATATACATACATATACATATATACAGTGGCGTAGGAAGGTTTTCATATGTTTGAAATAATCAACTTTTAAACAAAAAGAGCATTCCAAATTTTTTTACGTTCATATGTATGACGAAAAGATTCTTTACAAAAAAAAATTACTGTGCTTGGAGAATGAGAACAAGAAACCCTAAAATTTTAGCCCCCCTAATAATGACAATATAAAATTTGTAAACACAAAATAAGAAATATATATACACAGTTAATAATATAAGCATAAATAAATATTTTTATTAACTCAATATTCATATCATTAAAAAGTTTATTGATTTACATTACATAATAAGAAGAGGTTAGTATCATCAGCAAACATGATTGCTGTTAATTTTGAGCCTTTATAGAGATCATTTATATAAATTAGAAATAATAGGGGTCCTAGTATAGATCCTTGTGGAACTCCACAGATTATATTTAGAAAATAAGGTAAAGAAGATCCTTCGACGTGGACATATTCCCGGTGGAAACTCGGCTAGCGAATAGCTAGCTATAATTGTAACAAAGACAGCGATTTGGCCACGAGGATCGCTAGCTTTTTTAAGTTAGCGAAAAGCTATCGATATTTGTACAGATAAAGACAGCAATTTGGCTATGAGGACAGCTAGCTTAATAAGATAAAGACCCATTGGCTATTGCAGCTAGTGTCATATCGTAATAAAATCGTTCTCTAAAAAATTTTGACATGTAGCTATCAACCACCTATAGATTTGTAGATATTTTGTAGCCAGTTACAAAACTACGATATTTAGCTAGCGACATATTGCTGCAAAATCGCAATGTTTAAAGTTCAATTATCCTCATAACTATAATAGGCTCAACAGTAAAAATTGAATTTTTAAGATGTTAAAGATATTAGAAAAAAATAAAATAGGAAAAAAAAATTGCTTATAAATCGCTATAAAGATAGCTAATTGCTCGCTAGTCGCTAGCTCATTTCCCACCAGGTTGTTTGCGATTTTTTAGGTTACTTTTAAGTAACATTATAACTTTTTTTAGTAATACCATAATATTCAAGTTTTGTAAAAAGTATTTCATGGTCAATTGTACCAAACGCCTTAGATAAGTCTATAAAAAAAGTAAATTCTGATTTTTCAAATGATTCAGTTATGCTTCGAGTGAGATGAATTATCGGATGTTCTGTAGAGTTGCTTTTCTTGAAACCGTATTCGTTCATATAAAGTATATTGTTAACAGTCAGATGATTGTAAACTTGGTAATACAAAATTCGCTCTAAAATTTTTAGAGCGAATAAACAGAGAGGACAGATATTGGACGATAACTACTGATATTTGAGGGCTCACCACCTTTTAATACTGGTGTAATCTTGCCAATTTTTAATTGGTCTGGAAAAATTCCTTGATTAATTGAACCTTTGAAAAGAATATACTTTACATCGTTGTATGAATATATAATTATGTTACAATTTATGCCATCAGGACCAACTGCTTTGTAAGTTTTCACCATTTTAAATGCATTTTCAAATTCTGAAAAAGTCACTTCAATTTTATTAAATTTAGAAATTAATGGAAAAGCGTAATCATTTATTAGATTTATCATATTAGGAATATTTTTAGCTAAATTTGGTCCGACAGATACAAAAAACTTATTAATCTCCCTCGCCATTTGGGTAGGTTCATGTAAAAATACGCCATCTATTTTTATAGTGTTAAGTATGGAGCACGTTTTGAATTTGTTTTTACCAGTAATATATAACTTACTTACAGATACTTATAATTTGCCACTTACGCTTTGAACAGATTTATGCTTCTCTAGTAAATCGCAGTAATATGTTGTTGTTTTTTTTGCCTTTTTTCTTTGACTTTCAAATTTTTGCTTTTTTATTATTTTTTTCTTAATGTTAATGGAGAAAAAATGGGGAAATGATCCGAAACGTCATTTTTTATTATACTTATTTTAAGAAATTCATTAAAAAATTTAATTGTTATTAAGTTGTCAATTAAGATCGGTGACGTTACTCTAGTTGGTTTGCTAATAAACGGTATATCTCCAATTTAAAAAAAAAATCTTTATACCAAGAATTACGTTATTTTCAACACATCCAATCATTTCATCTTAGGAACCCATTTTCTAGATGAGCTTTTTTTAAAGGAACTCAAAAAAACTCAAAATTAATTTGAGTTATTTTTTCGTTATTTTGAAAATAACGAAAAAATAATCAGAAAAAAAAAAATATATATATATATATATAAAATTGTATCTTCAAGGATTATACTTAAGAAAAAAGTAATTAGCTTAACCATAAAAAAAAACAATAATAAATCTTTCCTATCTCTAAAAAAAGTTAACGATTTACTTTTAATATTCTTTGAAAAAACTTTCGCTCTTGAAATACTAAAATAAAGCTCCGCGGAGAATAACTTTAGAAAAATGCATCTCATCTTGAGCGTCTAAAAACATATCATCTAAGCAACTTCACCATGTACTATCATAATTAAAAAAGCATGACAACAACTTATGTATTATCTCAGGTAACTCATGGAATTAGCAGTAGATAACCATAAAATATTGAGTATGTAATAAATTTTTGACGATCATGTTTCGTTCTGACGTAATTACAAAATATTGAATAATAAAAAATTATAACGGGGATAGTAAATTTTTTTAACACTAAAACAATCAAAAAATATTAACTATACAACCAAGAGATTAAAATAAATAACACCATCAAACTTGTATGAATATTCTTAACCAAAAAAGTTCGCGAAAAAATCATCAGTCTACCCGTAAAAGAGGTTGTACCATCTTAGGAACCTGCTCATCTTACGCAACCTTGCCCTAGTTTTTTTCGCGGAAAAAAATTTTAATGATTAAAAATTAAAAAAAAAATTTTCGCAGAAAAAAATCTTAAACTTAATTTTTACCAATAGGGGAGAACTTGCACCCTTGATCCGTAAGCACCTTTGATCCTATAGCGTTATCTCCATGCTTACATAACTTGTTAAAGAGGGCTGATAACCAGCGTGTTATGAATGTTGTATTGTCAAAATTAATTTTGTTTTGATTAAAAAATAGACCAATATTTAATTTATTTCTAAATAGTTTGATTTTGACGACAAAAAGTAATTTTTTTACTTTTACAAGGAACCTCATATCTTTAATATTTTTTTAAATTGAATAATTTTTCTTATGTCATTTTGTAACTTAACTATTCACCTCTTGTATGGTTGCTTTTGGTAACCTATAGAAGTATCTTATATGACAAAAAATTTTTTTTTGTAAAAATGGAGCGGGTAAGCACCCTTGATCCTAATGCGTTTATGCACCTTTGATCCTATGATCAAAGGTGCATACACACACACAAAATGTTTAACTTTTAAAGTAACATGTACAATACGTCATATTGTTTTTTAATATATTTTTTTCTTCTAAAATAAAGCCTTAAAATGAAGATTTTATACTATTTTGTATTTTTTTGTTCTCCTAAAACTTTTATATAATATAATTTTAAAGTGTTCAATATATACAGCTGCGAAAAATAAAATAGCACCACCACCTTTTGGTGGTGGTGCTATTAAAATTGGTTGAAATTAGAAATTTTAACTATTTTTGATAGTTTGAAAATCTTTCAAATACATATTTAAAAGTAAAATAGCTTATAATTTTTATAAAAAACAAAATATACAAGTTTTAATATATAGTATTCATTTATTAAACAAAAATTAAAAAAAATCAAATAAAACGCAAAAAAAATAGTAGCACCACAGCTTTAATGTGTACTTTAAAATAAGGAAATATTATGAGATCAATCGTTTTAAACATTTTACAACAAATATTAGTTATTTCTTAACATATTAGTATTTTATAGCGTGACCTTTATTGGCAATAAAGGCTACACAAAGTCTTGGCATCGACTTAACCAAGTCCTGACATCGCTTTAGCGGAATTTCGCTCCATGTCTCCTTAACTACGTTCCAAAGTGACTCCTTCGTGTCGGGTTTGGCAGCAGCAACCACCACCTTTACGTCAGCCCTTAAATTTTCGATTGGTTTAAGATCTGGCGACTGTGCTGGCCACTGCGTAACGTTCACTTTATGCTCCTCAAACCAATTTTTTGCCTTCTTGCTAGTGTGCTTTGGTTCATTGTCCTGTTGGAACTCCCAGGACAACGGTATTTCATAGTCTGCATACGGCAACATCACTTTATCCAATTTATTAACATAAACGTGTTGGTCCATAATAGTAGTAATGTGATGAATGGGTCTTACTCCGTAATAAGAAAAGCATGCTCATATCATTATACTACAACCTCCATATTTAATAGATTTGATGGTATATTTTGGATTGTATTTTGCATTCGGTGGTCTTCTGACAATCGCCCGAGAGCCTTTTCCACCATAAAGCACCATCATACTTTCGTCTGTCCATAAAATATTCCTCCGTTTTTCGAGTAGCCAATTTGAGTGTTTTTTAGCAAACGAAATACGCTTAACAACATGTCTGGCACGTAGAAGTGGAACTTTTCTGGGGGTAGAGGCGTTTAATCCATTAACTTGCAGACAACTCCGAACTGCTAGTACTGTTGCATCGATGTTAAAGTCCTTTTTCAGCTCGGTAGCTGTTTTAAAAAGTTTCTTTTTAGCCTGTCGGACTGAGCGATTGGCCAGCAATGTTGAAACGTTTTCGACCACGTATTTCAGGCTTTTCTTAAAATTTTATGACATTTCTTATCATTTTATAGGAACATTCAACTAAACGACCAACTTCTTTATAAGATTTCCCTGCTGATATCAACTTTTGGATCAATACTCTTTTTTGTGCACTACAATGCTTTCCGCTTTTCCATTTTTATATGTAAATGTCTCCTACTAATACGCACTAACATAAAACGTATAAAACAGCAAAAAAAAAAAAAACCAACGCTTGCTATTTTCACAATTATTTTTACCGTTATCAGAGTATTTTACAACAAAAGAGTGTGTGGTGATATTTTATTTTTCAGTCAGAATTGGGATTTTTGATTAAAATCGAGCAACACCAAGCAGTTTTTTTCTCAAAATGATTTGCTTTAGAAAATAAACATGTTAAAAGAGAAAAGCTATAGAAAAAATTTATTTTGCATGGTGTTTTCTTATCAAAAAGGAAAATACCCTTTGTGGTGCTATTTTATTTATCGCAACTGTATATATATATATATATATATATATATATATATATATATATATATATATATATATATATATATATATATATATATATATATATATATATATATATATGTGTGTGTGTGTGTGTTTGTTAATAAAGAAGATTTTAATAAGTAAAAATCTTTGTAAATGTTTATCTAAAAATTATGAATATACAAAACTATATAAATATGCTTCATTTTTTTACAGTTAAATATGGTGTATCATAAAAAAAGAAAAACCGATAGACCGCCTAGAGGTAAAGTTAATGAGAATGAAATGCGAGCAGCTGTTAATGCAGTTCTTAATGGTGGTACAGTTTATCGTGTATCTAAAGAGAGGGGAATCAATTTAATGACACTTAAGAGATATGCAAAGAAATGTCAATTAAATCCAAATGCAGTCTGCAAATCTAACTTCATTACCATGCAAATACAAATTTACCAACGAAGAAGAAACATCTTTATCAGATTATCTTTTAAGGGCCTCAAAACTTCACTATGGATTGTCAACCAAAACAACACGAAAACTTGCCTATGAATTTGCAATGACTCTTTCTAAGCGGATTCCTAAGTCGTGGAAAAGTTTACAAACTGCTGGGAAACAGTGGCTTTATGGTTTTATGTTACGTAGGAATGAGTTATCTTTACGAGATCCAGAAGCTACTAGTATGGCACGAGCAACTGCTTTTAATTGTTATACAGTCGGAGAATTTTTCACCAATCTAAAAGATGTTCATCTACGACACAAGTTTCAGCCACAAAACATATATAATATTGATGAGACAGGTCTCACAACTGTTCAAAAACCAGTTAAAGTATTTGCTAAAAAAAGGAGATAAACAAGTTGGAAGGATAACTTCAGCAGAAAGAGGGACATTGGTAATAGTTTGTTGTGCAGTTAATGCAATAGGAAACTCAATTCCTCCATTTTTTATTTTTCCAAGAGTTCATTTCAAAGGAAGTATGATAAATGGTGATCCACCTGAATGTGTTGGGGTTGCAAACCCATCTGGTTGGATGAATGTTGCAACCTTTTTAGAGTGGATGAAACATTTTATTCGAAATGTGAAATGTTCAACAGCTAATCCAGTGCTTTTACTTCTTCACAACCACAAGAGCCATGTTTCAATTGTGTGTTTAAATTTAGTTAAAAAAAATGGCATAACTATGCCGTCCTTTCCACCACATTGTAGTCACAAGTTGCAGCCATTAGATCGGTCAGTTTATGGGCCACTGAAACGTTATTACAATGCAGCCTGTGATGATTGAATTGTATCTAATCCAAGACCGATGAGCATATATGATATAGCTTCAGTTGTAAGGAAAGCCTATGGACAAGCTTTTACTTTGTCTAATGTTTCTGCAAGATTTGCTGTAGCAGGAATTGAACCCTTTAATTCTAACATATTTTCTGATAATGAGTTTTTGTCTTCATATGTAACAGACCATCCAGAACCTATTACTGCTAACCCATTTCCAGGTGTTGTTGATACAGTTTCTGCTAGTGTTTATGCCCCAGCTTTAAATCAATCATTGATGTCAAGTCTGTCATCTGGTTCAGCTTGTAGTGCTTTGCCTATTCAGCCTATATCTGACCCTGGAAGTCAACTATCTAGTGTTTCTAATAATATCTCTTATCAAGCAAGTTTAGAAATAATTAGGCCATTTCCAAAAGCTGGATCAAGGAAATCCATTAAAGGACGTAAATGTCAGCGTACTCGAATACTCACAGACACTCCTGTTCGAAATGAGTTAAATAAGCTTCAGGAAATAAAAAAAAAATTAATCAATTTTGTATTGTCTATCGGGCACCACACCTTTGGAATAAAATTGTTTTGCCCAATTTTGATTTCGAACTACCCATTACTTTTCGTTTTTTTAAAAGTAAACTAAAAACCCTAATTTTTTCATTAGAAGACGTATTATGTTATTATTATTAATAATATAAATTAATGACTTTGCCTTTTCTTATTTATATTTGTAAAAAGTTTATTCTTACTTATTTTGTTGATTTTATATTCTTTACTTCACGTATACGTTTATATTAAATATTGGTGAGTAGATCCGCGTGAACTCTCTTTGGATAGTTATAATTTGAAGTATGTTGGTTCTTAGTAAGAAACCCTTCAAATATTAAAAAAAATTATTTATTTAATTCTTATTATTTACTCCAAGTTTTTTTTTTAATTTAAAAAAGTTTGAAAATACAACATATTATTATTGGAAATGGTTAATAGGAATGGAATATTGGGTGGTACACCACCTAATATTCTAAATTCTTTAAAACTTGAAAAAGAAAAATCAATTTGATATTAATGCAAAATATATAAATTAAGAATGCTTTTTTTATACTTAACTTTGTTTTGTCTCGCTTATTTTGCCTCGCTTATATCAAAAACCGTCTTTTTGATGGATCTGTTCAAAACACATTATCATGAAATATATTAATGCATAACCTATGAAATTTTTTGCACATGTTCTAGACATGTAAACTAAGGTATTGACATAAACTAATAAATTAAGGAGATGGGAGAATAATTTTAGAATTTTGAAATGTCATTCCCTACAAAATAATATAATAAACATTTCCTGAAAATTTGAAGTGATTTACTTTACTACTTCACAAGATGTTTTCAATAACACAATGTTTAATAATAACAATAACACCATGTTTTCAATAACACAATGTTTAACAAAAATCAAAAACAAAGAAAAACTCAAAAGAAGATTTGATAACAAAAAAAAGTAAACTATAAAGTATGAAAAACGAATAAAATTCAGCAGATTAAGCTTGGCATGGTTCTAATTGAGCTTCCCTATCATTAAATCCTTTTTTTTGGTGGCGCAACTTCTTGTTGGAATTTTGCAGTAAGTGAAGACTTGATTGTACATTTTTTAATTCTGAATTTATCACAATTAATCAATCTGATATGAGTAAAATGTCCAATACGTATTCCCAAATTTTTTAAAACACCAATAATTCCATGGGTACCTTCATTAAAATTAATAATTGCAGAATTTACTGATATTTCAATAATACTTCTATTTACAAAAATATGTTTGGGGTATCGTTTTTAGATTATAGCATTTAATGCTTTATTATTGTTTTGTGTAAGACCGTGTAGGCACTTTTCAAGTAATTCTTTGAATACAGGGACAAGAATACTTTTTATTGCAAATGGCAAGCTTAGCTTGGGTTTATATGTTTTATGTCCACTTATATGGTCATGTTGCCATTTACACCAGCTGGCAATAGTTCGTGGGCAAAATTGATGACGTATATTCATGTCTTTAATATCAGAGTTGTAAAAAAGCACTGCCTATACAGCCTTTTTCATTTGATATATATATATATATTACCTAAATATATATATTACCTAAATTTTGTCTAATAGCGAATCCAAAATAATTTTGTAAAAGGTAAAGTGCTTTATCGGTTAACCTCCCTTTTCCTGCTACTACTTTTCCATCAGACAATTTTTTTCCACGTAGACGTTGACGCAGTGCGCGACCACAACTTCCTATCTTTTTTTGGATGTGCCCATTCTAGACACATCCAAAAAAAGATACATTCTGCTTTTTTGATCTCTATATCTTTGTATGGACATGAAGGTAATACTGCAGAATACAATGAGGTATCACCATCATTTAAATAACTAGTATATTGTAATTTATGCTTTTCGACAGACCGATGGAAAATAGTAATTGCACCTGCACCTTCCATAGCACCAGATGATCTTTGATGATCATCCTTTACAATGTTTTGACAAAACAACAGCATCTATACATTTGCCTGTTAAAGTAGATATGGCTGTGACAACACCATTAAATGATGAGTGACCTCTTTTTTGCCATGTTCCGTCAACTGAAACCTGACATTAAATTGTATCATCATGTGAAGCATTATTATTAATCAAATTTCTAGTTTCTAATGCAGCTTTGTTAGTAACCTGTTGAGCAACAGTTTCATAAGCATTGTATAATTTTTTGTTAATTTTATCATATGTATTGTAGGTAATTGAAGGAATGTTCATTAGTTGGTGGTATAGTTTCATTGGTTCATAACCTTTACCTATTTCTCTAAATGCTAATAAGGAAAGAACATTTATTTCATAGCTATCTCTTCCTACAGAATTATTAAAAAGATTTGAAATAGGTCTGGAGGTTTGAAATGAATAACACCAATCACAGCAAGTACAGCAAAGTTCCAAGGTCAAACAAAGTCTCATTATTTTATTAGGTCAATTTTGTATGAGAATTGAAGAAAGGCAACTTGGACATTTCATAACTTCGAGAATCATTAAATGAAGTAACTCAAAGTTCGTTATAAAGTTGAAATCATTATAAACAAGTTCTAGACTTTTCCTTGCAATATTTTTTTTGCACTGGCTAGTAAATGTATGTACACTTCAGTGCGCCTATCCATAAATTAGTAAATGCATGTACATTCCTCGGTGCCTATCGCTAAATCAGTCAGTCTATGAACACTCCATTGCGTCTATTATTGTATTGTTCTATTCCTAGCGTACATCCCTAAATAATTTATTCAATTAATAAGCGTAATAAAACCTGGAAAAAACATGGAAAAAAACAATCGAAATGTAAAAAGATTCCCTAGGAAGGATTCGTATCCGGAACGCCTGCGTGCGGTGTCAAGAATATATCCGATACACTACTCAATATATTATCCATACAAATTAAAAATATTTATTTACCTATTTTATTGTGACACGTGATATTTCTTAACTAATCAGTAAACTTTCGGTAGGATAATTTTTATTTTTCCGCTACCGACTTTCGGTATATCTATCCACTGCGAACTATTCAACAAATTAAGCAACATTTAGCGATTTTGTTTTCAATTTATTTTGAAAAAGTAATAATGTAAAACTACTATAAAAACTTATTTAAGCTTATGACTTATTAATTACAGAACAAACTAGAAATTATCCAGTTGTGTTTATGGATGTTTTGCGTTGCTAAGGCCGTTGCTACAGAACTTTTTTTAAAAAAGTTACTTTTTCTCAATATCAAAAAAAAATTTGCCAACTAACTTTATATATTATTAATCTACAATAAATTGCCTATCAAATAAGCTAAATATCAAAAGTTTCATTTTTTTGAAGATTTTGAGAAAATATTTAGTGTTGCACCTTAAATAAGCAATTAAAAAAAAAAAAAATTATAGAAGCGGTTAAAACATATGGCTTGGGCCAATCCAATAATGTTGATCACCAATGAGCATATTAACTTCAAAAAAAAACTGTTCAAAATTTACATTGTATAAATTTGTACAATTTACATTGTATAAAATTGAAAAAAAATAATCGTAAAAACGGCCCTACACTTCTTACTATGATCCAATAATTTTATTTTTTGTATAGAAAAAGTTTTGAATTACAACCAACCTCCTCCTAGATTCCTAGCTCGCTGAAACGCATAACCTTTGAATAAACTCGATTGGCATACCTACACTTACCCAGTGGACACGGACGTAAAAATGACATCTTTTAAACGTCTTATACACGTTTTAAACGTCTTTTGAACGTCTTTTTGAACGTTCAAAAGCGGTCTTTTTTGGTCTGGTGCCCACTGGGTATGACCAACCTGTTCCAGTCTACCCTAATATTTTTTATGTAGTATCTAAATTCCTAATTTTTCAAAATAATGACATTTAAATATTGAGATGGTTAAAATATTTATTATGACATGCTGTGATTTTATGCTCAGGTTCTGCAAGCAGTTAAATATGGTTCCATTTCATTTCTGATTTCCATTTCAGATTGGTCATTGATCAATAATCATTGATCAATAATCATTGATCAATAATCATTGATCAATAATCATTGATCAATAATCATTGATCAATAATCATTGATCAATAATCATTGATCAATAATCATTGATCAATAATCATTGATCAATAATCATTGATCAATAATCATTGATCAATAATCATTGATTAATAATCATTGATCAATAATCATTGATCAATAATCATTGATCAATAATCATTGATCAATAATCATTGATCAATAATCATTAATCAATAATCATTGATCAATAATCATTGATCAATAATCATTGATCAATAATCATTGATCAATAATCAGACCAATTTTGATAAAAAACCTTGATGAGCAGCTTCGACCGATTATTATGGGGCTTAACGGAGGATTCTTTGCAACTTATGAAATCTTTGATGAGGTAGAAGATGGTGCAAATTTGGGTTCTGAACAAAGAGTCCAAAACAAGCCTTGACAACTAAATTGAAACTTTAGAATGCTTTAATTATGAAAAAGATGTTGGGAACCAAGTTTGTCTCAGCATTCACGCTTTTAAATAAGAACTTCCATCCTTTTAAAAAGCTTTTTTGATTTAATTTCAATCGAAGGAAAATGATAAGATGGACTTTTTATTGAATGTGAAATGCTGCTTTAAGCAGTTTTAAGATTTGATCACTACAACAAGTTGCCAGCAACCCTTTACACCCCAATAACTTTCGATTCACCTTTCAAGATTTTTTTTTGAAGTTATAAAAATGCTCCTAGAAGACTTTTGCGGTTTTACAAGAAATCACAGAGCACCGCGGAGAAGCATTTAAGCTGGAAATTCTTTACCGATCTCACTTATTGGGCGAGAGCTGGAATCAAACCTCGAATTTCTTGGTTCTTCGAATTTCTTGGTGCAGTGGTCAGAACTCTAACCATGCACTACGGTTGCTTTAGAAATATATTTACAAGTGCATTATTAGTGACACAGTTAAAAGTCCATTTGCTTTTCTCAACAATTAAGCTTCTAGTTTACTAGAAGCGAAGGTTGCGCAATATTTTCATTCTATTCTCATTTTCTGCTTTTTCATTTACATTTTTGCCTTTTCATTTTTTAGACATAAGTTATGAAATTACAAGTTATGTAATTACTAAAGTTTTCATTTTTTAGACATAACAAGATATGAAAAGTATTTAAGTTTTTATAAATCTACTTTGAATGTTGAAATTTATAAAATTTTTACTAAAATTAGTGTTAATAGAAATATTTTATTAAAAACGTTTTTTACTGACACTAAAAAGTGAGTTCTAGGTATGTTATACAATAGAGAGCATGACGGTTTTTGGTTAAAAAAAATTAGTTTTAAAGTTTCCAATTTAGGATCAGATTAAGGCATGGGCCTGGAACCACCATCAAGTTAGGGGTCCCCAGCAAACTGAGAAAAGAATTTTGGTCTATTTTTTTTATATTGATAACATGAATAAAGTAAACATTAGATGTTATTTATAAGTTTTTATGCAGTGAAACCTTTTGTGCTTTCGTCTTTGCAAAGTTAGTGACCACGTCCTCGAAGTTGACCTCACGAACAATGTCTGTCTCTACGCGCGTCTTTTAAGAATTGTTTTATCCTTATATATTCTGTTGTTCTAAACTTTTCGATGCCTTCTCTTGAAGCAATCTATTTTGGACTCAAGCCAAAATATTTACAAAAACAAAATGCGCAGTCGAGGCTACAGAGCTCAACGAATAAAAACAGGGGCAACTAGCCTCGACTTAAAGATTTTTGTGTATTTATAATTTAACGCATAATTTAAGAATTTAGAAAGTCCTATGGTTTAAGAACAGAATTGAACTAAAAATAACTTTTATAAAAAATATTTTCTATAAAACTATTTATACAAGATAGCAAAAGACTTCAGATTTTAAAGAAAAATAGTTCTGCATGTTATGTCAAAATAAAAATATTCTGCCCGTTAAATTGAAAAGAAAAAAATACTTTTGCGATATCAAGAAAAAAAGTAATGTTTATATATTTATATAATAAATTTCTGTCATTAAACAAAAACAATAACTTATGAATAAAAAAATATATATAAAATTAAATTCACTTTAAATAACTTTAAAAGAGTTTCTACTGAACTTTACATGTAAAACATTTGATCTCTTAAGGTTCCAGCTGAACTTTACATGTAAAACATTTGATCTCTTAAGAAGGCTCCAGCTGAACTTTCGTTCAGCGATTTTTCCATATCAGTAAAACCAAGTTCTTTGTATACTTTTAACTTCACTTTGACATCCCGAACGTAGGACAAAATTTTTCTCATGTTGCTAATCGCAAAAGTAGATTTGCTCAATCGTGCCCTAAAAAAAAAAGAACGCATACACCAATTACAAAAGCTACAACAATTACGAACAGTTACAATTGTAGCTCATAGAAGAGAAATAAGCGAGATAACAGGTAGAGAAGAGAAAAGCAAGATGATGTGGAATGTTAATTTTTTTAATGTATTTTATTCTTTATAATCTATAAAATATTCTGTCGACGTCTTTCAAAAAAAAGTGGTTTAAACGGGCAGGTTTTGGAATTTTGGTGTTTAAGATAGATAACATTAAGAGATAGTGCAAACTTTAAATTTTGAAATATTGATACTGGTATCAAATAAGAAAGTTTTACGAAAAATTACAGTGAGAGGAGCCTGGGAACAAAATACACCTAAAAAATTGGGACCCACTGTCCCAAATGTGAAAAGAAAAAAATAACATTTTTTATGTAGTATCTTAAAATAGCTTAAAATTGATCGGAAAAATGAATTTATCTAATAAAAAATTTCTTATCGTATAAAAATCAAAAAAAAAAAACCAAGTAAAGTTTGAGGGGGTTTTCGGTTATAACTTTTGAAAGTTAAAATATTTTTTTTTCTAAATGAAAATTTTAAATATGAGTTTTAGTGGCGTTCATAATGGTAGAGTTTTTTTTTAAGTGCTATTATTGCTCCCTTCCCTAACAAATGTTTGGACTTTGGTGCCCTAATTTTATGGCAAATTTTAAATAATACGTTTATTACGGTAAATAACGTTTACATTACAGGTTAAATGTATAAACAATCTCTGTTTTGTATACTTCCTTGTGGTATACCGCAAGAAAATTTAATAATAGATACTGTGAACATTTTTTTATCTGCTGCAATAATTGAAAAAACATTAAAAAAAATTAATTAGTGTTGCTCATATCGATTCAAATTTCCAAACATTAAAAAATCTCATAAAAATAATAGTCTTAGTCTGCTTAATTTTGTTTTTTAAAAGGATAAGGAATGACAGAAGTTAAAGAAGTAAGTGTGAAATTGAACAGAATATATAAGTCCTTTTTAAAATTATTTGATTGAACATTGAAAACTTACCTAATGACGTTTGTACTAAATGTAGAGAAGCATTAGAAAGACTTGAAAAAGGGATAAAAACATTATTCTGAGTAAAACGTATGATATCTCATAGTTAGTTATACTCTCAAAGTCAAAGTTAGTATTCTTACCAGAAACGTTTGTGACACCTGTGAGATTGATCTTAAATTAACCCAAGATTAACATCTGAAAATAGAGGGATAATCGAGTTGGGAAGAGTAACAGTATCATCACCTGAACAATAAAAATATGTAAAAGGTGCAGGGTTGTCATTGGAAGAGGATTACCCCACCCTTGCACTCTCACAAAGAAAAGAGAAAATTTAACAGAAGAACTTGACAAAGGGCAAAATTTTTATTCTAAATTTAATATTTCAATAGAATGCTCAAAATATTAAAAAGAAAATTTGAGAAGGAGGGGACTAAAATCAAGATTGTAGCCAAAGGTAAAGCCATTGCCGTTAAACAATCGAATAGCTCTGTAAACGCTTTTTCCCGTTGATTAAATTGCAACTTAAAAAATAAACAAATTTAAAGACACTTGTGGACTTAGTATTACTCAGGGAGCCAGAATTCTTAGAAGCTGGAAGGGAAGAGACTTATTTGAAAGCAATATAAAAAAGAAATTAAGTAAAGAATATGGGTTTTTAAATGATTATTTTGATGTTAAAGAAATATAATTTTTGAAAAAGATTCAAGACAATGGATTTATTGCAGAGATGTAGTCGAGACAGTAAAGGTCAAGACTAAGACTAAAACCAGGACGTTTAGGCTCAAGACTAAAACTAGGAGCTAAGACTTCAAGACCAAGACATATTCAAGCATATTTACTATTAGACCTTTAGCAGATGTATCATTTTACCATGTATATATAAGTGACATTATATGTCAGAAATGATTATACACATTACTCTATAACAAAATTACTCATTTATAATTATATTATGTAACACTCATTTATAATCGCAAATTATATAAACTTAATAATAACAGAAAACTAAGAGGTTTCTTGTAATGTTAAAAACAAAATGTGCTAATAAGAAATGACGCAAGATCATCACATTGTGAAACTAAGAATATTGCACATATAGCAGACATGTAGGTTTTCTTTTTTTTGTAACTACATTAGCCACATGCTATAGTTACAAAAAAATTTAAAGTAAAGTTAATTTCAGTATGAAGTAAAACAGCCAATTATGCATCACTTGATTATATAAAAAGTTTATCTTAATAATGACAATTAATTAATAATTACTAACCCATCCATTTTGTTGATATTTTTTGTAAGGAATTGAAAGTACAAGACATTAAAGGTCCAAGACAAAGAAAAAGACCAATACTGCAGGCTACCAAGACTTAAATCATGAAACCTATATCTCATAACAGTGCTCATTATAGTATTTATAGAAAAAAAAAAGAGAAGCAACATTATAACGATGTGATAATGATTGAAGGTTGGCTGCAAGAGCAGGTCCAACTATACTTATAATGCATTTTTGCATCTTGTCTAAACAAAAAAGGACATCATTCAAAGGTCTCCTCCAGATATGGCAACCGTATTCCATACGAATTCGGAGCAAAAAAGTGGCAAGCACTATAAAGGGATGCAAGCTTAGCAGATGCTAATTTTGCAATTGATTTGATATATGTTTTCCAAGAAAGATTAAAAGTAAAGTTAATCTTAGAAAGTGAAGGGTAGATTACTCATCGAATACATTACCATTCGTAAATATAATAAGATCTAGGTTGTTGCAATAATGATCAGTTGAAAAAATTTGAGTGTTATCTGAGTTAAAGTTTACCAGTCACTGAGAGCCACATGCTGCAGCAGAATGGAGATTCTTTTCAAGCTCAAATGCCCTCCCCCCCCCAAGCAATCAGAGTGTTGGCTTCTTATCATGAAAAGAATAAATGGTAGTATCATCAGCAAACAATGAAACCTTAGATGTGAAAAAATCTGGAAGATCATTAATGTAAATTAAAAAGAGTATAGGGCCAAAAATAGAACCTTTACAAACTCCTGAAGTTATAGGATATGAAGGAGAGTGCTGTGGGTGACCATTGAGTACAACTTTTATAAAGAAAGATTCAATAATCTTAAAGACGTTACCTAATACACCATAAGAAGAAAGTTTATGGAGAAGACCAGCATGCCCAACTTTATCAAAAGCTTTAGAAATGTTAAGAGCAATAGCGTTAACCTCTCCACATCTATCTGATGCACAATAAAATGTATTGGTTATTACTGTTAGCAAATTAGCTGTAGAACGATAAGATCCAAATCCATATTGATGATCAGAAAGTAAATTATTAGATTCAAGATAAGAGGTTAAGTATTTGTTAATGCTCAAAAACCTTGTTTATGATAGGATGAAGACTAATGGGATGGTAGTTAGATGAGTTAGATCGCTCTCCAGAATTTTTCAAAAATAGGGATAACAATTGCCGCTTTCCAGCAGGCTAGAAAATAAGACTATGATAGACACTTGTTAAATAGTTTTGAAAGTATAGACGACAGCTCCGGGGAACACTTCTGCAAGACTATAACAGGAATTGTTGCCCGGACCACAAGCTGTAGAAGAGTCTATGCCGAAAACCACTTTAAATACAGAAGCTGGAGTGATTAGAATGTCAAGCAATGGATCAACATGTTTGTCGGCTTTATCAGGTAGAACAAAACTAGTGGAATCAAAAGATGATATTCATGAAAGTTTCTAGCAACTAATTCAGCTTTGATTTTAGGTGACAAAATCTGAACCATACAAAAGAGGAGGAACAACAGATTTGATCTTCTTATAGATGTTAAAAATTCTCCAGAGATTTTAATATGAAATACAAAACTTCGTGACCTGGCTTTGGAATTAGACAAAACTTTTTTACAGTGGTTTTTAGCAATAGTAAACAGATGACTATTTTCTGGTGAATTGTTTTGGTCATAGATATGAAAGTAATGATTACAATTGGAAACTGCAGCAACGCAATTCCAGGAAAACCATGGAGAACCTTGACTTGGAATTTTTAAGAGGGAATAAAAGATTCCATGCCAGCCTGAATCCAAGAAGTTATGTAAGAAGCATATTTTTCAGCAGATATATGAAAGATTTCTACCCAAGAGTCATTACAAAAAAAATCATGGAAAGAGTCTCAGTCAGCTTTAAGGCAGTTGTAAGAGGTACAGTAATTAGAGGATTCTGATAATGAAGAAGAATGAGATAACAGTTTTAGAGAGATCAAACCGTGATCAGAAGCACTTAAGTGTGAATGTCAAGAAATTAAGCACTGGCTAGGATCAGAAACAAGACATAAGTTGAGTATAGAAGGTAAAAGACTTGGATTGTCTGGAAAGCGAGTTGGAAAATTGACTTGTGTTAAAGATTGAGAAAGACAAATGTTGTGAACCTTAATGCCAACAGAGTCACTGACACTAGAGTCAACTTATTCAATGTGACGAGTATTAATGTCACCACCAACAACGATATTGGCTGAAGGATAAAGAGAAAGAATTTGGTCAATTCAATCGGAATTAATAGAAAAGAGTGCAGTCTTAAGATAAAGCAATATAGAATAAAGAGAAAGGCGATAGAGTAAAGAGATGCTAAATAAAAGCACATAAAAAAATAGTCTGTAGATTCAAAACTAGTTTCCCAACAAATAGGTGAATTTCTAAGAAAATAAATGCACAGACCGAGCCATAGTCATTGTGACTATTGGAGTCTTTATGAATTAAAGGAAGAAAACCATCAACACTAAGATCACAAGAAAAAACAGCTAAAATTAGTCTCACGAAGAAAAAAAAGGTCTGGTAAATTTTGCAAGAAATAAGACTTAACTGAAAATAAGTTACTTCGAAGACCACAAATATTAGTGAATAATAGATTTAGAAAACTAGGTGATGACAATGGTTTTTTGAGTGTTATAGTTTTTGGTGCTTTGGTCTTTTTCAAATTTGTTAAAGAACTTGACTCAAAGCACAGATAGTACTAAGTATACTATTTAATAGTACAAGCAATTGCCTCTTAACTATTAATAAACCCTAAGCCGTAACAAAAAGCTCCAAATGTGGCCTCAATAATGCGCACTAAAAGTACCAACAGGGATACAATCCATGCGCAACATGGCACTGTTAGTACTCTGATGTTTTACAGCTGTTGATGGAATCAGCCTCTCTGAGAGCTACCACGAGTTCAGGAAACCTGACCACCAACCAGCCTCAGAACTTAAAAACTGAGTTTGGAGCTGTACTCTGGTTTTGATATGAAATTGGCTGATATATTTTTTGGAATTGAAAGTGCAGCATCAACACATCCTAACCTATGTAACATTAGCAAAGAAAAAACGCAAGATTTTGAAAATCATAGTGAACTCTAGAAAGTATTCATTCATTAGCTAATGCTTACAAGGCCGCCTGTAAAAATAAAAAAAAATCTATACTTTTAGCTCACATCTTATATTAATTGCATTAAGCTTCCACTAGTTGATCTGCTACTAGATGATGTAAAGGTTATTAAAATTTTTGCTATAATGGAACGCCATCTTTGTGGACCAACAGAATTTATGAAATATGACAAACCAGTGGAGCCAAATTTTAGGTTTTCAAAGGCCTAAGCTGCATGGTGGTCAATTTAAAAAAAATATTCATATGTTAGAACAGTTTATAAAATCTTCCAAACTGGAAAAAGATGAACATATCATTTTTATAGTTAATTATTCAGGTTTCCTTTAAATGTTTAAAATCTGTTAAAGTTGCATGTCTTGGCTCTAGTTTGTTACCTAAATATGAGTCAACCATTAATGAGTATAAAGATGATTTTGCTAAACTTGATCTACCAGTCACTATTGTACAAAATGGCCAAGAACTACTTTGAGCTGACCTGAGAAAACCACTTTGACTGGATGAAAGCCCAATGTTTCCTGACTCCAAAAATGTAAAATTTGAAATCCAACTATTTTGTCCGAGAAAATAATAATTAAAAAATTTTAACCATTTTGCACAATATGGCAAAATGACAGCTTTTCAAATTTTACATTTTTACAGCATTCAAAGACATTCTAAAACTAATATTTATTCCATACATATATATTCAAAGACATTCTAAAACTAATATTATTCCAAACATACAATTATAAATAAGAAAGACAAAGATGGGTGTTTTATAGAAATTTGAAATCAAATTTGAAATTCTTTTTTTCATTCTTTCAAAAATACAAAACTGCAAAACAAATTTTCTGTAAAAACTTGATACTCTGCTTTAAAAAACTTTGGATAAATAAAAAAAGAAACTAGTAAGTTTCTCAATTTAAACTCTTCTAAAGACTAGATTCTTTACAATTGCTTGCTGTTGTAATCCACAACACAAGAAAGAAGCCTCTTTGCATAATCTAGATGATTGTGATCTTGATTTTGTGAGCGTGAGCTAAAATGATTATGCATCAATTCTGTTGCCTGCTCACTAAAGATCCCCAATAGAGCCTTTTTCATCTCAATGAATTGCTTCACATGGAAGAAAACAGCATGAACCTTTGGGGTCATACTGATGTTCATAACTGCCAGATATGAGTCTTTGAAGCGATCAATTTTTTCTGCAAAATCATCCTCAAGAATCATTCCAAAACATGCTGTCACCACAGACTTGAACTTTCAAACAGCATCAATGATTCCAAAAACTTGAAAAGCAGACTCTGACTCTGCCATCCTTTGGAGGATGTCTATATTGTTGAGTAGCTTGTGGCAAGCATTCCCTGCTAACTACCCACCATGATATGGCTCTTGTTGGATGTGGAGAGCTGAGGGCCATATAAAAGTACGAGGCCAAACTTCTGTCAAGGCTTTGTACATGTGATTTACCACACCAAGAAGCAGATGGAGCTCCATTGGGGTTATAAGTTCCAAAGTGTTGTTTTCAGATACAGACAGCAATGATGCATTGCTGTCTGTATCTGAAAACAAACTCACCACATTGCCAAAAGACTTTGCCTTCTTAATGTCATTGTCAGACAAACTCTTGATGGCAGGCAACAAATGAGTCAAGTGTTCTCAATGATCCTGATTGGGAGAGATGCTTTGATTCAATGTTGCACCATGAGCAAGGGTGAGAACTTGCGTGATTTTGCAGTCCACATACAATGTTAGCGAGTTTCATGACACATGAGACAACAAAGTTGATTGAGTTAAAATTGATCATTAATAACATTTGTCTCAGATTTTCAAAGTTTTCTGGAAATCTCTCTGAAATAGCCACAAGCATTTGGTGCTTGAAACTGCTATCTTTAGCTATCCTCTCAGTTAAAAGTTTTTTATGTGATGGTGACCTTGAATCACTCTGAGAATCCAGTTCAATGACACCTAGTGACAATTTGAGAAGTCCTCCACCACCATTAATTCCTAACTTGACTATATGGCTCTGGAAAACTCTTTGAGAAAGGAGCACTTCTTTGAGAAGTTGGGCAAGATCCTTGCAATGCACAACCACATAGTCATTGCTTTCTGAAAAAACTCTGATGCTGGTTTGAATGAAAAATTCAGACAGTCGTGCACCAATGGCCTCAAACTTAGCACGAAAATTTGGCTCCACAATCTTGCTGTCACTGACTCTGTTAATGGTTAATGCTAATTTCTTGGCTCTGGAAAAAGGTTTCTGGCACTTAAGCTTCCTAAAAAATGTAAACATTTAAAAATACCTTTAATTCAAATTTAAATATCAGAATATATGTAATTTCATACCTGGCTTAACTCTGATTGACCACCTTTTGGGTGTGAACAGTAACTCCTGGAGTTGAAGATTTGGAAGAGATTACTTGAGTTGCAATTTATTCTGCAGCCAATGGATCTTCTGTAGCTAACTGTTTTAGATTCTCTCTAAATTTAAATTGAGTGCACTGATGTGGCAGGCCTCTTCCAACAAGACTCAAGCAATCACCACATCGTTGGGGAGTATTGTCTTCTTTAGATGACCAACTTTGCCAAGTTAGTCATCTAAAGCTGAGATGACCAACTTTGACAGTTGCAATCTTGATACCTTGTTGCTGGTTTGACTTTTACTGGAGAGAAGTCAAACAAATGTGGAAGAGCAAAAAAATCTTCATGATTTTTTTTTAAATTAGGCATTTTGAAAGTTCTTGAACACACATGACATGTGAAAAACTGCTTTCAAACTGTACACTAGATACCAGCAATTTTTTGTATTAGTTTGCTTAAGCTAGTGTAGATTATTTATAAAAACATATGATTTAACTCAAAAATACAAAATTCTAAAGTTAACTAGAAACTTATTTGAAAAGTAAGTTTGAAAAATCAACCCCTTTAAAAACACCATTTTTTGTAGAATTGTAAAGTAATGCATCATTAAAAATTAGTAAATGTAAACAAAATTAAAACTTTTCAACTGAAGCGTATCTTTTTTTTGAGCTAAATTAATGTTTTCAAGCAAAAAACAAAAATTTTCTTTTTAATCTTTACTTTCAACAACAGTTTTTGAAACAAGAAAATATGATTTTATTGTTGTTATTAAGTATCTTTTTAAAGCCAAATAAGTTGCAACGTTTATAAAAATATTTTTTTATAAATGTTTTATTTACATAAGCTCATTTAATTATATGGCTTTTATGTAAAATGACCCTGTTTTAGAGAACCCAAACATGCCTGAAACATAAAAATAAAAAAAAATAAGTTATTTACGTTTCATTAAAAATAAAAAAATGCTGAAAAATGTTTTACACCAACACTCGTTTTAAAAATTAATTAATTCACATAAACTTTATGCTTCATAGTAAATTAAAAAATTTAAATTAAAATAAGATATAATCAAGAAGACCTGGAACTTTCAAACTTTCCACATTATAGTTTTATGGTCTATTTAAATTGCTTGAAGCAATAGATTTTTCTGAAAAAAGTTAACAATCGCTGGTGTCTACTGTACACTGCCGGTTCCCGGAATTTTTTTATGAAGTAATTTTAGCACCTTGGAGGCACACTTATGTTTCATAGAAAGTTAGAATCATCAAACAAGAGTTTTAAATTGAGTCCAAATAACCATATTTATCTTTGTTATGTATATGTATATGTTTGGAATAATAAATATTAGTTTTAGAATGTTTTTGAATGCTATAAAAATGTAAAATTTGAAAAGCTGTCATTTCGCCATATTGTGCAAAATGGTTAAAACTTAAAATCAAATTTATTTTCTCGGATGAAATAGTTGGATTTCAAATTTTACATTTTTGGATTTAGGAAACATTGTACTTTCACCCAGTCAAAGCAATTTTTTCGGGTCAGCTCAAAGTAATTGTCAGCCATTTTGTACAACAGTGCAGTGTCACTAAAATTGCATGCTTTTATCAAGCATATATGTAAATTTCTTATACCTATGTCAAAAGTTTGTCTGAACAAGCCTTTGAATCTGTTCATTATGATTTTAAATAGCTTTGGGATACAAAGGGATGGGGATACAAAGGGGGGATACAAAGGGGGATACAAAGTTTCTAGTATACTTAAAGACTATTTGCAAGGCCTGCTTAAAACCACTGTTACATAAAGTCATTACATACCTTTTTTAAAATAGTTTTACTCTAAAATTAAATATGATACAATGTATATGTGTCTCTTTTGGAAACTTATTAATTGCAATTGGAAATAAATATAAATATGAAAATTAATTAATGTGGTGTTTAAACTTTTCTCTAATTAAAAAACAATTGAATATATACCATAAAACCAATTTGAAATTTTTTTATTTTTCAAGATAATTAACTCAGATATGTATTTGCAAACTGATACAAACAATATGCTTAAAAAAAACCACAGTGATTAGAGTTTGGGAACAATATTATTTTGAAATTAGGGCCCCAAGGTCCAAATATTTTTTAGAGAAGGCAATAATACAAAAAAAAATTTACCATTATGAACGCAACTAAAATTCATCTGTAAAATTATCATTTAGTAAAAAAAATATATTTTTTTTACTAAATGATATAATATTTTTACATATTTATATTTAATTGTAAATATAAACATGTAACAATATAAATTACAAATCTGGTTATATATAAAAGCAAATAAATTACAATAAGTATAACAAATTATTTCTACAAATTTTGCAAAAGCAAGATTTCCCATACCATTTAATAATTCTTTTTTTTGAACACTTTTAGATTATTTAACAACATGGTTCCATTGTCTAGAGACTCCAATAGCGAGATATAAATTATTTGGCTCTGTATAATTTTTTCTTGTGCATTTATGTTTAGAGACAATGGGTGGTAGGATTAATTTTTTACAACAGCGATCTCTATAGGGGAGGGTTTTTTTAATAATAAGATCTGACATAAACTCTGGGTTTAAGTAATAAATAGATTTATAAACTTTAGTTAATAAAATTTGCAAGATTCTGAGGTAAATCTGGGTTATTACCTAATTTTAGTATATCATCCACTAAGAGATCAGATCTCATGTGGACAATATGGAGTCCTTTTTTATGAACTTTAATTATAAGATTGTTATCTTTTTTCAAGAACATCGGAATTAAAGGAATGTATGAAAAATTAAACAATATAAAAACATTAATTAAAAGAGTTGCTTGTGTTTGTGATAAAAAGTTTCTTCTTCTTAAAGTTTCTGGGTGAGAGAGCAAAATATTTACTATTTTCGTTCCTACATAGACTTTTAATTTGATCATCAAAATTCAAATCTTTATCAATTTTTAAATCTTTATCAACCCCAAGAAGTTTAAACTTAACTACATATATTGCTTACTATTATTTATTAATAATATATTGTTTTGATCTTCTATAAGATGCTATAAAAATAGTCTGTGCAACATCTAAGTCTGGCAGAAACAAAAGATGCAGGATTAATTCACAAAGCTGCTGAGCTAAGAAATAATGAGAGTAATAAGATACTAGACAATGTACTACACATATTAAACTTAAGAGATATGTAATAACCAAGATGTCTTGATATACAATAGCTTAAAAATGATTGTGTTGCCTTTTAAAAACTGTGACAAAATTGTTGTAAAAAAATTAACAACAACAATTAAACTAATATCGATTTGTTCTGTTGTTGAAAGTAAAGTTTATTTGTTCTGTTGTTGAAGATAAAGTTAATTTTCTAAAAAGGTTTATTTCTATAAGAAATTGATTTAAAAGTACTGACATATCTATCAATCAACTAGATTTCATCACAAAAGTTAGGCTCTTGTGACTTCTGGAGAATTTTTAATAGTATCAATAATAAGGGCAAGTCTGTAATTCCACCTCTTTTGTATGGTTCAGACTTTGTCACCTCACCTAAAAGCAAAGCTGAATTGTTTGCTAAGAACTTTTCATCAATACCATCTCTTGACTCCACTAGTTGCACTCTACCTGATATAGCCGTCAAACAGGTTGATCCATTGCTCAACATCCATATCACTCCAGCTTCTGTATCTAAAGTGATTTCCTGCTTAGACTCTTCTACAGCTTGCAGCCCGGACAACACACCTGTTATAGTCTTGCAGAAGTGTTCTCCGGAACTGTTGTCTATCCTTTTAAAATTAATTAACAAGTGCTTATCAGAGTCTTGTTTTCCAGCCTGCTGGAAAGCAGCATGTCTTTAAGGTTATTGAATCCTTTCTTTCCAATCGCAGTATAAAAGTTGTCCTTGATGGACAGCACTCTTCTTCTTATTCTGTAACCTCAGGGGTTCCTCAAGGTTCAATTCTTGGCACTGCTCTAAAGAGCTAGCATCTCTTGTGCCATCAACTAAAATTCACTTTTGTGTTACTTGTCATTCAATTAAGTTGCATCCTTTTTTTGTTACTGTTCCTAAGTGCTCCAAAAACTCTTACTCAACTAGTTTTTTTCCTCAAACATCAGTTCTTTGGAATTCGCTTCCTTCATCTTGCTTTCCTGATTCATATAATTTGCAATCTTTTAAGTCATCTGTCAATCGTTATCTTGCTCTACAACATTCATCTTTTCTCTTCCAATAACTTCCAACACTAATTAGTGGTTGCTTGCAGCCTTGTTGGAAGCGAAGATGTTAAAAAAAAAAAAAAAAAGATTAAAGAAAACACTAATTTCCGAATATCCTAGTTTAGTATTTCATAAACCAAGTAATCAAGGAATGACTTTTTTCACATTTGTTTTCAGTAGAAACTGTGTTGAATGCAATTATTTCAATACACTGTACAACTTTTTTATGCATTGTTTTTGGTTTTTACAAAAAAAACCTATCTTGATAATTAATGCATTGCATTGAAACACCACTGACAAATTGATTGAAATACTACTGATGAATGAATTGAAACATCACTGATGAATTGATTAAAAAACCACTGACGAATTAATTAAAACACCACTGATTGATTAAAACACCACTGATTGATTGAAACAACACTGATTGATTGAAATACCACTGATGAATTAAAACACCACTGATGAATTGAACTAAGTTATTTCATAGAAACACCACTGATACTTTAAGTTGTTATATAGAAACACTGCTGATGCTTCAAGTTATTCTATTAAAACGCCACTGATGAATTGATCAAAACACCACTGATGAATTCATTGTAACACCACTGATGGTTCAAGTTATTCCATTGCACAAAATATTTTAACCATTTAGGGAAAATACATTTAGTGCTCCAAAAGATACCCAATCTATAAATATTTCAAGATATCCAATTTTGTACCACATAAATAATTGCATAAGATTTAAACCCTGCCACAAACATCAAAAAACAAATACTAAATATGTCTAATAAATACTAAATATGTCAAAAATACAACTAGCTACATCTTTTTGAAAAAATTAAAGTAACTTGAACTATAAAAATATTCTAGTACCATGAAAAACTCATAAAGTTTAAAATATATACAACACAATAACATTAATAACTAAAAATAAACTTTGGCATATATGACTGGCTGGAAGTCAAAGCTCAGCCTTTTTATTGTCATAAACATTCTTTTCTTTAACAAAATATGATTCAAATATGAACATAATCTCATATTAAGATCATATTTTGCTTATTTACTCACAGAAAAAAAAAAAAAAAAAATACTGAAGTTTGCCAAAAAGAAATTTTTTTTGTAGGAATTCAATATTCTTGTATGAGAAAAACCTATGTATACAATAAGGCCATGTGGTTAACCAAACCAAAAAATCAGAATAGAACTTAAATGATTAAATTATTTAAAGGAACAAATAAACTGAACTGAAACTGAGAAACCCTGGAAAAATGGATATAAAATTAAAAGATAACAAAAAACTTATTCTACGCCTAATTATTAAGTTATGTTAGTTTTTTAATTTAAGAGTTTTCAAACTATAGAAAAGCAAATTAATAAAAAAGGAAGGATGTAAAAAAAAGGATGTAAATATAACTTCAAAAAATAAGTTATTATAAGTGTTAATCAATGTTGCTGTGAAATCATATCATATATTATGGACCAACAAGGAGTATGAATTTGGAGAGTCTTAGACACCAGAGTTTTGTAAAATGTAAGTAAAATATGAGATTTTTCTTAACAGTTGTAATTTTTAACAAGATATTTCAGCAGTCAGTGCTTCAACAACCACTAAATTTTGAAATTTGCAATAGCAAAAAAAACTTGCAATAGCTGGACCTCTCAGTGACATAAACAAATTTTCTAAAGAGTAACATGACTATACGATTAGACAAACCTTTTATTGGGTAATAAACACATATCATTTTTTTTATCAGAACTGGCAATAGAATGATTATGTGTAAAAAAGAACTGCTGTATACATAACTGTAAGTATTGTCATTAATTCATCTCTAAATTAAAAACAGCTGTTGTGAAAAATATGCGCTGAAATACTATGAAAAATATGCGCTGAAATGCAATGAAAAAGATAAAGTTTTATTGTTAAACACACTGCCATCAACAAATTTGAAAATATTACTATTTAAAGTCTCTGACATCTTTATCTTAGGCTTTTTCATTTAGTTATCAGTATTAACTGGTTATACTGTACAGTATTAACAGTACATGTACAATACTGTACAGTATTAACTGGCGTATCATTAACTGGTTATACTGTACAGTATTAACTGGCGTATCATTAACTGGTTATACTGTACAATATTAACTAGCATTAGAAATAAAAAATCTCAATAAAATGCTGTCAAACATTGGAACAAAAATTGGTTTCAGGTGTTTACTGGTCTCCATACGTTTACTAATATTTATTTATTATTCAATTGATTAGTGTTTATACAGATTTCCTTATGATTGATTATATATCACTGGTGGTTTGTATTAAAGTAAAGTTTGCAAAGCAACGTTCCAAGTTTGTGATGCATTTAGGTTGTGATGCAGCAAAATCGTTTTTAGAAAAAGAAAAAAGAATAGCCTTTGATAGTCCTCTCTGAGTATCCAGAATTCCTTGCGACATTTTATCATTTAGACAAATCACTTATAATTTCTATGAAAGTATTATGTAATGTAACAAAGAATTGTAATTCCAAGAAAAAATAAGGTATTGATTGTTTAAATCTAGTATATATGACATAAAAGCTCCTTCTGTTGAGCTCTTATATATTACATTAGTAATCATAAAACTAGATTGGCTGATGCAAAATGCAACTGCTAATCAAGATGATTTATAAACCATGAATGATAAGTGAAGAGGAACTTCTGACAAATGGTTAACCAATCCATTAACACCGGATAATGTACTGAACTTCATAAAGTGTAGCTGTACCACAGCTTATGACATCCATACAACTTCTGCACAAAACTTTTATCATGATACTTACACAATATTTATAATAATGTTTATGATCATCATCATAAATGTTTAGGAAGATGGTGTTGAAAATTATGATGATGGTGTTGACAAATATGATGAATATAAAAAAGACTTACTAGAAGATTATCTTCTATTGGAATGAACTAAACTTATTAATTTTAACAAATAATTTTAAATTTATGAATTTAAAACTTTCTTAGAGAGCAAGGAGAGAACGCTGCAAAATACTATTTTATTGTTTATATTGAACATAAATTGATAAAGTCAATAACAATGTTTTGCCTTGAAATTATTACAAATTGATAGGCCAATTAGAATTGAAAAGAGATGTTTGAAAGGTAAAAAAACTTTTTTTTTAAAAAGGTAACATCAAAAATCAATATAGCAAACCCACAATGATAAGCTTTTAAAGGTCATCAGGTCGGGTTTTTGAATAGAGAAACCTTTACTTCAGAATCTCCATGCTCTAAAATGTTCATTTACATAAGAATTCTTTAGAACTCACAAATTCACCGCAAACATTATTTTAAGTTTAGATCTTTCAACAGTCTCATAATTATGTTTTTAACTCATTAAGTTTTTATAACTCATTATTCTGTGATTCTATTAAAGCTATATTCAATGGTAATAAATTTTTTTTTTGCAATTAATGATAATTACAATTTACTTACAAAATTAATTTAATAAACCAATTTAATACATACATACATATAAAATATATATATGTTTATAATATACAATAATGCTAATGTTTATAATATAATTTAATATTGGAAGTATATATAAGTAAATACTAATGTTTATAATATAATTTAATATTGCAACTCTGAGTTTCATGTGTTACCACAATCTACATTTCAATGCTTGTTTAAAATATTTATTTATGTGATAATGTGCATTATTTATACATTAAAAAAATAAAAAATTGAAAATTGATATAAAAATATAAATGGAATATACTACAATAGCTGTATTTAATATTACATGTATGTGAGTAACTTATTAGTTAGCCTAGAGTAGAGTAATATAATTATTATTAGTTGTTAGTTAGGTTTGTAGCGAGCTTTGTAATTGTTAAATAAAATTTTTTTTTGTGACTTTGATATGATTTCGGTTCTTTTATTTAGCAACTCCTAAGGTTTTGGATACAATATAATAGCTAATTTCTTATATAGTCATAATGGGCACCTTTTGGAAATATTTGAGAAGGGGGTTATTTAACATTACTGAATGATGATTTGTGATTGTTATACTGGTTTTCCATCCACCTTCCATCAATCCAATATAAACTTTGTTGGGTTGGTTTTTGCTGCGATGATTCATTTATATATAATGTTTGTGGATTTGTCCTTACCATTCATTGGGTATACTGCTATATTTCGACAATTGCAATTTGGGTCATTATTTTCAATTCTTTGGAAGATAATTTTTTATTGTGTTATAATTTTTCAATATATTCAGTGCAGCCTTTAAAGTGCTACTGTTAAAGATTTTGTGAAAAAGTTTTAGGGAAGTCTTTTTCTAATAAATTTAAAAACATTTTAGCAACATTTGTAGAGACATTATTGTTAAATGTGGGGTTGAAACATATGATATTGGGTTTACAATTTTTTGGGATGTTTTTTGTTTGATCTGATATTTAAGGGAGCAGATTTTGTATCCCTTACTTTTTAGTACTTGTTTATATTCATTTTTAGATTGAATAAATATAACTTTGTTTGATGAATTTTGTGAAAGTCTGTTACATATTGAAGTAAATGTTTGATAATTTGTGGTGGCTGATTAGAAGATGTGTGGATGTATTGAAGATTATCGTTGGGTTTTTGAAAGGCTTATGAGTGTTTTGGGCTAAATTAAAGGTGACATTAAGGAAGTTAACTGATTCAAGATTTGTTTTTATATCTATTTGAAATCCTATATATTGAAACTTTTGGATTATATTTTTTTGCATTTGCTATATGTCTTGGCCATTAGAATTACATTAGTATTATCAACAAACCATCATCACGGTAAAGCCCTATGCTCGTTTTTATAATTATATTGGATAGAATGTAAATTCCTACATGATTCAGTTTTTTTATACTAGTATTGTTGTTGTTGTAGAGGAGGGAACCCCAAAACATCCTCTTAACAAATCGTAGCAAAATTAAATTTTTACTACTTGGCTGAAGATTGTGGTAACACATGAAACTCAGAGTTGCAATATTAAATTATATTATAAACATTAGTGTTTAGCTATTTCCTGGTACTGTAGGTAACAGTAACATATATACTATATAGCTCTAGGTTATTATATAAGTCAACGTACAGTTACAAATAAAACTAAAAAAATTAAAAAAAAGTTTACTTAGTAGCAAGCTCTGCGACAATAGTTGTTAAACACTGATAACAATTAAACTGCTGCAGGTAACTGATGTTAAGGTTGTCTTTTAAAAGTACTATCTCATACAGAGGATCAACCCAAATTGAAGGATCATGCAAGCCATATGTTTCTGCGACTAGAAAAGCCTGGTAATGTTAAAAAAAAATTAGTAAATAATTATCTCTGCAAGCAACCACACAAATACAAAAACAAAAAAAAACAAATAAAAAAAACAAATTCTTATAAAGCCTTATACAGTTCAGTGTAATGTTCAGTGTAATTGTTTCACCTAAATGTAATTTTTCAGACTATTTAAATAACCCAAATGTTAACTCCTTTTTTATAGATCCAGTCACTGAAAATGAAGTATCAAATCTTACAAAAAGTTTACAAAGTAAAAAAAGTTTAGGTATCAATAGTATTCCCACGTTTCTTCTCAAACTTGTTTCCCATATCATCTCAAAGCCTCTCTGTACAATGATAAATAGTTCATTTGAAAATGGACTTATTCCAGATGTCTTTAAAATAGCTAAAGTTATTCCACTTTATAAAAAAGGCTCTAGAACTGACCACACTAACTATTGCCCAATTTCGCTACTGTCAAACATCAGTAAAATATTTGAAAAAGCTATGCACAACAGACTCTACAACTTTTTAGATAAATATCAATGTCTTTACAAACACTAATATGGGTTTCGAAGCATGCATTTCATAACTCATGCACTTATTGAAATCACTGAGGTTATCAGAAAAGCTCTTGACAATAAGCTTTTTGCTTGTGGTGTGTTTGTTGATCTACAGAAAGCATTTGACACTGTTGATCATTCTATTCTTCTAAGTAAACTGGAATACTATGGTATTAGAGGAATTTCTCTCCAATGGTTTACCTCATATCTTTATAATAGGTTTCAATTTGTATCTATTAACGGTAACACATCTTCTTTAGTAAAATGCACTACAGGTGTACCTCAAGGCTCTGTATTAGGACCATTGCTTTTCCTTGTTTTCATTAACGACCTTAATTTATCATTAAAATATACAACTTCTTACCATTTTGCTGATGAAACTAACTTACTTTTAATTAACAAATCATTAAAAAAAATAAACAAATATATTAATCATGATCTATCTAATCTAATTCAATGGCTTCGATCTAACAAACTGTCTCTGAATATTAGTAAAACTGAAATTATCATCTTTAAATCAAAACAATCTAAAATCAGTAAAAACCTAAATTTTAGGCTGAGTGGTCAAAAAATCAATCCAGTTATGTACCTAAAGTATCTTGGAATCAAAATTGACTCAAATTTAACTTTTTCTCAACATCTTAAGGACTTGTCAATAAAACTATGTAGATCGAATGGGATGTTAGCTAAAATTCGTCATTATGTCAATCTTGAAACTCTTATCAATATATACCATGCCATTTTTGGATCACATCTTAGGTATGCATGTCAAGTTTGGGGACAAATCCGCACCCAAAAAATTTTAAGATTATCCAACTTACAAAACAAAGCATTAAAAATAATATATTTTCAGCATTATCAATCTAACTCCGATCATTTATCCAAAATACTCAAAATTGATGATCTAGTTCAACTATTAAATTGCCATTTTGTCTTTAATTATAAACAAAAATGTCTACCCAGCACATTTACAAATTTTTTTACTGTTAGAGGAAGCTGTCGCTATCATCTACGATCTGCTAATAGCTATAATCTTCATGTACCAAATCATTCTTCTGTAAAATATGGTCTAAAATCCATAAAATACCAAAGTGTAAAATCATGGAACAGTCTACCTTTGCCATTAAAATCAATTGACTCAATTACTAATTTCAAAAACTGTCTTTTTAACTATTTTTTAGCAAGATATTATACCTGAAGCCTCTGAAATATGTTGTTATGCTTTTATTATTACTACTCTCTTGATACTTACTAGTTTTATTATTAACTTTTTGTTCTCATATTTTTATTGTTATTATTAGTATTGATATTAATAATATTCTTCTATCTTCACTAGTAAATTGTTATTTTTATTTATAACATAATAAGTATTATTATTGCTTTTTTTAATTTTTTCTTAAGTTTATTTACTACTTATACTATGTAATTGTTTTTATCACTATTATTGCTATTATCTAATATTGATTGTATATTATCTTTATTATTATTGTTAGTATTGTTACTTATAATATTCCT
This sequence comes from Hydra vulgaris, assembly GCF_022113875.1. NCBI lineage: Eukaryota > Metazoa > Cnidaria > Hydrozoa > Anthoathecata > Hydridae > Hydra > Hydra vulgaris. Next base: position 57,440,806 of record NC_061160.1, read on the forward strand.
CTTCATTGTCATCTTATTATTATTGTTAATATTATTTCTATAATTATTATCAATACTATTATTATTGTTATTATGATCACTTTTATTGTAATGTTGCAGGTTTTTACTTTAGATTAGTACTTGTACTATTTGTAAAAGTCCTTGAGATTTTACAACTTATTTCAGAATATATATATTGAATTGAATTGAATTGATTAATGCATGATTTATTCTTAATAAAAAAAAACTTGATAAAATAGTTTTCATTTTTTTATTACTCTTATTTAAATTTTATGACGACTGAAATTTTATGAGGACTGAAATTTTATGAGGACTGAAATTTTATGAGGACTGAAATTTTATGAAGACTGAAATTTTATGAGGACTGAAATTTTATGAGGACTGAAATTTTATGACGACTGAAATTTTATGAGGACTGAAATTTTATGAGGACTGAAATTTTATGAGGACTGAAATTTTATGAGGACTGAAATTTTAAGAGGACTGAAATTTTATGAGGACTGAAATTTTATGACGACTGAAATTTTATGAGGACTGAAATGTATTTTATGAGAAATGGAGATGAAAAAATAAGTCTACATAGTTCTATTATGTATACTCTCATCTTTAAACAAATGCGAAAAGAAAGTTGTTGCTATGTGTAAAGAAAGTAGGGATGTACTGGAATCCGGCCAGAATTTGCAAATAAAATTACATTTGTATTTTTTACCTAAGTTTACCAATAGTTCTTCATTGCTCTGTAGGATAATATTTTTTTGATTTATTTTCACAGCCTGTGTCACATGTCATAAGAAAAAAGTGAATTTTTTTTTTTAATTCCAGCCATAAGTGAATTGATTTAAAAGACACAATCTCTGGACAGAATTTTGGTACATCACTAAAAGAAAGCATGTTGCCATGTGTTTCATCAAAAAGAAAACCAAAAGAGGTCTACCTTAAAAGAGCGGTGTTCATAGTGGAACAGAACAATGGTGTTTATCTTGCTCAGCTTTACTCCCTTTATGCTGCAATCAAAGTAAAAGAACCACAAAAAAATATCTATATTTTCTTCTAACCTTGGGTCATTGAGCCAATTCTCAAAGAACTACTGCCATATCTACCATATTCATCTATCAAACGCTCCTATATATTCATCTCAATGATTGAAAAACTGGCAAAAGAACAAAATTTACAAGAATTTAATAAAAATGTAAAAAAAAAAAATTTAGAGAATAATTTCTACTTCGAACAGTTGTATATTTAAAGATTTAAGTAAAGTTATACATTACTTTTTTTTAGAGTTCTTTGAGTTATGACAATCAAACATTGGCAATGATGATTATTTATGTCCAGCATTTTTTTAAAATAGAGAAAATAATGATCAGTGCATTAAAGATGACACAAAAAAGGTTAAGGAAACAAAATGCTTAAATTGCATATATCGGTGAAATAGTATTATGAGAAACAGCCCATTCAAGTGCTAAAACAAGAAGGTTAAAAAAATGATGAAAAAGTATTTAAATTGGAATATATATACATAAAAAATTTAGGAAAAATTAGAGGTAGTATCACTTCAACAATCATAAAATTGCAAGCACACGTTTGCATGTTATTACTAGCCTAGTATTAATAACAACAACACTTGAGTTTTATATAGATAAGAATAATAGAAAGATATATTAACTTATTCAAGTTAAAGTCGAATTGAATATAAGTTGTTTAAAAGTTGTTCCAGGAGAGTGTTAAGACAACAATTTAACATTAGACATTTAAACCAAGTTGACATTAACACTTGAAGTTGCTTGATAGTTGTTTTAACAAAGACTTAAGAAAATTAAATTTGCTAGTTATTATAAATAATTAAAAGACGAGTGATTTGTAAATAAAATTTATTTACGATAATCAAAAATAAAAAAAATACATAAAAAATGAAAACATATCAAAAATTAATAGAACCTCAAGAAAATTATCATGGTTATTTAAAAACTGTTTCACTTCTTGAATAGACAATCCTAATACACATTTCGCAGATGGGAGCAAATAAATTTGCAATTCAACTAAGCGTGCAGTTTGTAAGCATTTATGTGAATAATGAAAGCAACCATCCTAAAATAAAAAATTTAACATATATAACCAATGAAATTCACTTCTGCATATTTATTCAAAGATAATATTTTTTAATCTTTGCAGTTGCATCTTTTGGAAAAAGATGAATACTAATATAAAAAAATGATTTCTTTCATTCACAGATAATCACTTTTTGAGTATGAATGTATTATACAAATTACCCATAATTACTTACAAAAATACAGATAAACCAATATAAAATAAGCCTTATTGAGATGTGAAAAAGGTTTTTAAAGAAGTTTCCATATATCACTATTTACTACAGAATTAAACTGTTCATAAGAATAAGTCTATTTGTTAAAAGTCTTTACTGATAGGGGGACACAATATTTTTAGCTCATTAAATGTTTGGGGAAAACTCTTGCCTATATGCTATACCCTGAAGGTAATAGAAATCAAATTTTTAAAATAAACTCATCTTTTTTAATTTTCTAAATATATAGGCTACTACAATATAGAAGGCTCTAATCTAAATATCAAAATTTAGATTATAGTTGTACATTAGTATATATTTGATTATAGAAGTACTATATTGTGTTAGGACTAAAACTTTATAAAAATATACTTTTAATTAAATATATTATTAATAAACAGGTATCTAACGTCACTAAGCACTAATTAAATAATTTTGAGAAATAATAAAACACATTTTTCTTATTTCATAAAATAAGAAAAATGTGACCTCTGTGGTTTTACCCGTGTGGTCTACATTTGTTTAAAAAGGGAAAAATTTTAGGACTGCATCAAGAGGTGTGAATGAACTTTTTTAGATTCATGTTATCAAAAGTAATTTTTTATTATCAAATATACATCCATTTGCATTAGGATGTTTTTAAAATAGATTTCCATAAATTTAAGTATATAATCATAGTTTATTTAGAATATCAAATCAAAATATTTTGAAGCTTTTTAATTATGTTTCAGCTAACAAGACAGCAATGTACTGAAATAACCAAAAATTTAGATACAGAAATAACCAAATATTTCAGAACAAAAATATACCTTTAGTATAATTATAATTCTGTTTAGAAATTAATTTCGAAATTATACTTTACAACAGCATTGTAATTTATATAACTTAATTTCTTTAAAAATTTAATAAATGTTGGAATTGTAATTGTGAACTCGTATAAAAAAGTTTAAATGTAAAACTTGTGATCTGCATACAATTAATATGACAATTAATAAATATTGTAATAAGAGGTAAACGATTTTTACAGTGTCACAGCGAAAGAAAACAAACACTTTATATTAAATTTGTAAATCTTATATAAAGATGTTGAAAAATTATGTTTATGAAATTGCAAATTATTTTATTGTAAATTCAAAGATGAAAATCCTCAGCAAAAAATGGTGGATGGTCACCATAATCATTGGTCAGAGCAGTTAAAGATGTTCAAAATAAAATTCTTAGTGAATGGAAAGCTGCCAAAATATATGAAGTAAACAGGTAAACATGCACAAAAAAAAATGGAATCCAAAACATCTGCTGATGGAAAGTTTGAAAGCAAACTGTACACTTCAAGTCTGATGAAATTTTTTGCAAAAACAGTGGAACAATTTTTCAAAAAATATTGCATAAAAACTTTGAAAATAAGGTACCATTTAGGTACAAATAAACTTCGGAGTCTAACATGAGTTCGCAGTGAAATTAGAAAAATCTATACCTCATTCGAAAAAGGTTCATTAAATCCGTGGTTAGAAAAAAATAATGCTGGTAAAGATTAGTTGACTGCATTTTTAAAACAAAACCAGGATTTATCAATTCAAAATCCAGAAGCTACAATTGTCAGCTTTTAATCAACACAATATGGGTTTTACTTTTACAACAATATTCAAGTATTATTTCAAAAGTTCCAGTTTTTTCCTTTTCAGATCTGGAATGTTGACGAAATAGAGATTACAACAGTTCAAATGTCCAAACAACTCCAATGTCTAAAACAGTGAAAGTACAATTGAACTCAAAAGCTTCAGGATTGAAAAATCTGCTTAAATCTCTGTTGCAGGGTAAGCTTAGTAACCAACTAATGACCTTAACTATAAACTCTTGTAATTTTTATCAGGCTGGCTTACTTTATGTGAGACTAATTTAAATCTAGCTGTTCCTTTTTCAGGTTTCAGTGTTGATGGGTACTATCCTTTGGCTTGCAAATATCCAATAGTCACATGTTTGGCTAGGCGGTATACTTACACACTAATTCACCTATTTGTGTAGAAATCAGGTTTGAAAATTTGACTGTTCTTTTTTTTTTTTTTTTGTTATTTGCATTCACTCCCAACAAGGCTGCAAGCAACCACTATTAAGTTGGGAGTTACTAGGAAAAAAAAACAATAGAGTTATAGAGCAAGGAAACAGTTGACAGAAAACTTGAAAAGTTGAAGGTTGTATGAGTCAGGAAAACATGAAGATGGGAGAGAGTTCCAAAGGATTGAAGTGTAGGGAAAAAAACTAGATGAATAAAAGTTTTTAGAGCATGCAGGGAGAGATACAGTAAACGAATGAGACTTTGTTGAATGACGAGTAAAACGAGAATGAATTTTAGTTGATGGAACTAGAGATGATAACTCCTTTGAGCAGTGACCATGATAGTATTTGTAGAAAAAAGAAAGAGATGCAACTTTACGACGATGGGAAAGAGGGTCAAGCTTAGCAGATAGTCCAGGTCCAACAACATTTACAATGCATTTTTGGACCTTGTCAAGAAGAGAAAGTAAATCGTTAGAAGAACCAGCCCAAATATGACAACAGTATTCCATACAGGGACGAATAAGAGATTTGTAGAGGTAGAGAATGGAATCAGAAGTAAGAAAATGGCGCGCACGATAAAGAGAAGCAACCTTAGCAGAAGCTAATTTAGCAATCGATTGTATATATGGTTTCCATGAAAGGTCAGTAGTAAGCGATAATCCAAGAAGACGTAAAGAGGAGGACTCAGTAAGAGGATTGCCATTCATTAATGTATATATATATTCATATTACGGTAGTTGTTTGCAGTAAACAACTGGGTTTTGTTAGAGTTGAAATTCACAAGCCACTGTGAACCCCAATCTATTACTGAAGTGAGATCGGATTCAAAATCAGCTGCTTGTTCTAGGCGATCAAAAAGAGAAGACTTTTTGTCAAGACAGGAGTATAAAGTTGAGTCATCAGCAAAAAGAGCTACTTTAGATGAAAGGTTGTCAGGAAGAACGTTTATGTAGATAAGAAACAAAACAGGGCCAAGGATGGAACCTTGGGGGACCCCAGAAGTTACTGGAAATAAAGAAGAGTGTTGGCCTTCAAGGATGACTTTAATAAACCGTTTGGAAAGAAATGATTTGATAATCTCAAAAACTTTCCCAGAAACACCATATGAAGAAAGCTTATGGAGAAGACCAGCATTTTATGTACCTCTGCTTAATACCTCTTTGCCATATCATCTTTTTCTTTGTTCTTTATTGTTCTCCTTTTTTTCAAGACTACATGCTTTTAGATGCAATTTCTGACCAAACTTCTGACCAAATTAACCATGCCCTTTCTTGTTACCTCTGCCAATAATGTTGTTATTGGTGACTTTAATGCTTATCATACTGAATGGCTTGGCTCTAATGTCACTAATTAGTACCTGATAAATTCTGAAATTCTCTATCCTTACTCAGATAGTTAACTTTTTTCCTGACAACCCTAATCGCCTTCATTCTTTGATTCATTCTCTAATCACCTTTATTTTTAAATTGTGGCAAGTGGCTTGTTCCTGACCCTAGCTTGTGTTCAGCTTCTCCTTTTTCTCCTTTAGATGGTTTTGACCATGAAATGTTCTCTACAAATCTTTCATCTTGTTCTTCTTCAGGCTCAACCTATCATTGCAGTACTTACTACTACCCTAAAGATGATAGGGATTCTTTTTGAGATTTTCTTTGTGATGGTCCTTGGGGTGATATCTTTTCTTTTAACTGATAAATGAGCCTCCTACATAACCTCCTGGATTTAGGTAGAAATGGAAGCTTTATTCCTTCTTGTTTGTTTCAAGTTAAGTTTCATCCTGAATTCTAAAAGAATAACTTTCTTGAGATCAAAAAGCTATTTATTAACGCAAAAAATTGGTGGAAAGAAGTGCTGTCTGATGCTAAGCTCCATTATTCTCAGTTCACTAAATCTTTCTGTAAAAGCAAGAGCAATTGCTTTACTTTGCTTAAGTTAAATATTTTTTTAGTTGAATTGTTTTCCTTGGTTTCTTAGAGGTTCCAGTTTACAGAAATTTACTGCACATATATATACACACATTTATATATGTGTGTGTGTATATATATATATATATATATATATATATATATATATATATATATATATATATTAATGTATATATATATATATATTTATATATATATATATATATATATATATATATATATATATATATAAATATATATATATATATTTATATATATATATATAGCTATAAATATATATATATATATATATTTATACATATATAGCTATAAATATATATATATATATATATATATATATATATATATATATATATATATATATATATAAATATATATATATATATATTTATATATATATATAGCTATAAATATATATATATATATATATATATATATATATATATATATATATAGCTATAAATATTTATATATATATAGCTATAAATATATATATATATATATATATATATATATATATATATATACATATATATATATATATATATATAAATATATAAAAATATATATATAACATATTGAACCGCCATTAGAGAAGATTTTTAAAAGTTATTTTTGTGTACGCATTTATCTCCAAAAAGAAATTTATAAATAAATTTATTTATAAAATTTGACAATTGCACTTTATTTGATTATTTACCGAAAAAGTTGTAATGCTTTTATCAAAAGTTGTGTTTAGTTATACACATATATTTAAAATATACTTGTTTTATAAAACATATAACTGTTAATTTTTTAAATTTAATTCGTAGTTTTTTCTTCTGTTTAAAAATAGTAAATTTTAAAATTGCACTTAACTTTTACTTAAGCACTTCTTTATTATAAGACCAATGAATTTCTGATTTTTTAAAAAACTTTTTATAAAAATTTACATTTTTATTATTAATTAAAATAACTTAATAAATAAAATATTTAGGTTATCTACAAGTAAACATTAAAAAAATAAATTTAAAAACAAATTTATAAAGATTACCCCAGAAATTACAACTATAATTAGAATACATTATTAAATTTATTTGTTTATAATATTCATGCAGGATAGTCATGCAAAATAATAAAATTCTATATAAAATAAATCATTTTTCTTTATTGTTTCTGATTGTTTTTAGAGAAATTTTGATCAGTTCACTAAAAGATTTTGAAAATTGTATGTAAAACTAAATCAGTTTTACATACAATTTTACATACAGTTTTACATTTTAAATACAAAACATACAGTTTTGATCAGTTCACTAAAAGACTTTGAATGTAAACCTTACTTCTAGCATCCCAACATTGTAAAAAGACTGTATACAGTAAGTATTGTTTTTGTTATTGTTTATATACAGTAAGTATTCTTTTAATTGTTGATACTATAGAATCAAGCAATGCTCTATAGTATGGATTAAAAAAAAAAAGAAGTTAATTCCCAACAAATAAATAAAAGTGAAGACCTAAAGTTATTGCTTTAAAGGTATTGTTTGTTTTGTCTATTGTTGTTAAATCAATCTGGATTTCTATTTCATATCTTTCTCAAAATTCAAGTGCTACGGTGTAACAATATAATTTCCAGAAATGAAATATAATATAATAAATATAATATAATAATATAATAAATTTAAGTTGTAGGCGTAAGCCTTGTATGTTCTTCGTATTTTAGTATGCATATCTCTTATAGAGCAATGCTAATGAAGTATTTATTTAATTACTAAAGTGATTTTTAGGTTCATTACTGTAAATGATGGTTTTATAGTACATTTATTTTTGTAGAACTTATCATATGTAAACATCATCCCAAGATCTTGTATTTTCTGCACATATGTATGTATGTATGTATATATCTATATATCTATCTATCTATCTATCTATCTATATATATATATATATATATATATATATATATATATTCTGAAAAAAATAATTTTTTGAGAAAAAACAATGTTTCTTGTAAAAAAAAAAAATAGTCCAAATATGGTCAGCGCTGTTAAAAACAATCTAGAATGTATATATATATATATATATATATATATATATATATATATATATATATATATATCTGTATATATCTATATATATATATATATATATATATATATATATATATATATATATATATATATATATATATATATAATATATATATATACATACATTCTAGATTGTTTTTAACAGCGCTGACCATATTTGGACTATTTTTTTTTTTTACAAGAAACATTGTTTTTTCTCAAAAAACTATTTTTTTCAGAAAATATTGTGTTTTTTTGGCAAATAAAATTTTTAAGAAAATAATCTTACTTTACTTAAATAACCTTATTTTTAACACACACACACATATATTATGTGTGAGTGTGTGTGTGCGTATTAAACTTTGTTTGTTTATATAAACAAAATTTGTAAATGTCTTACTTGTTATCTCAAAATTGCATTTTAATTTTCTTATTTAATATTTTAGTGTTTTAGATGTTTTATCAGAAATATTTATTTAAATTGCACAATTATTTATTTATTAGTATTAATAGTTAAACATACAATTAAGCAAAAAGTTAAAAATATGAAATGTTTTTAACAATATCTTAAAATGTTTTTAAATCTGCAACGTAAAATGAAACAATATTATAGATCTGATAGTAATATATGTTAGATCACAATCTCCATTTTCTAAAACCATCTGCAGGCACTTTAATTGTAGGATATATGATCACCTATGGAATCAATTTGAATTAATTGGAAATGAGCAAGTTGTACTGATGTAGGAGTCACTACATTCTATTTATGTAGATTCATTCATATGTAAAGAAAAAGACTTGCCTAAAAGCAATGTCTAAAGAGATAAAAATATATATTTTCTTTTTAGAAAAAAATATTTTTTCATCATTGAAATTCTGACAAAGTAATGTGAAAAAAAATTTAATAAAAAAATAGAAATTTCAAAACAGTTTCTAATTAATGCCAAGTAATCCATAAGATTTAACTAATAAATCTTGAACAATAAATCTTTAATTGATGAAAAATATTACAAGTAGCATTTCCTCACAGCAAAAATCCTAAATCTTAGTCCATAGTTTAAGACATTTAGTTCTTAAAACAAGAAATATTTACCTTGTTTTATGAAATAAATTTTCTATCCCCCAATTTGTTTCTTAAAACAAGAAATATATTATTTGTTTTAAGAAATAAATTACAGTGTAAGAATTTTTTTCTTGTTTTAAGATTTACAGCAATATTGTAAATCTAGTGTTTATAGTTTAAAAAATATATTTCTTGTTTTAAGAAACAAATTGCAGGATGGGAAATTTATTTCTTAAAACAAGAAATATATTTCTTGTTTTAAAAATTGAATGTCTTAAACTAGAGACAAAGATTTACGCTTTTGCTGCGTTCATATTTTAATTTGTATTCATGACCAATATTAAAGCATTTATATTTGTGTTGTTCGGTATATAGTTGGCTATAATATGGAAAGTTTAAAAAGTTCAAATTCACAAGGCATAAAGTATAAATATGGAGTCTGGAAGCACCAAAAAAGCATTGTATTGAATGTGGATACTATGTGGAGAGAAAAATATTCTATGTAAATGTTTTTTTTATATATATAAAAAAAAAATGTAATAATAATATTTATATTTTGATAAAAAGTTAAAAAGTTCGTTTAATTTTTTTAAACTAATTTTTACTATATTAAGAATGTTTTTATTGTTATTTTAGAACTGATAATTTTGCTTGTGGTCTACCATTTGATGAATTTATTTATGGTGCATTATATCAAGAACACAAGATACAATCATAATGTTAATGGGCCACCGGTGTTGATTCAAAAGTAAAAACAAATTTTTCAAAGTAGTTGAAGTTTATATTATAAGCATATAAAATGTTTGAAAAATACTTATGCAAAAGATTATGCAATAATATGTAAGCTTAAAAAAATTTAATTATATACGATTTACAAGTTCTATTTCAATAATAAATTGCAAGGTAAAAAGTTCACAGTAGCTCACTTCAATGCTGAAAAAATCCCAAGAAGCATTATCTATGATATAATCAAACGTGTTGAGAATGATTCTGGGCACAAAAGAGTGCAAGGAAGTGGTCGTGTGGCCAAAATCATGACCCCTAAGAGGATCAAGCGCCTGAAAGCCATATTTGATCACAGTGACTGAGTTTCGATGAGGCAAGCTGGTCGAAAATTCGGATGCAGTCATTCACATATCATTAAAACTCTTGCCAAGTACACTGACATCAAAAGTTATACAAAACAGGGTATACCTCATCGACAAGAGAACCAGAATGAGCAAATCAAAACTGGCATTGATCGTCTTTATCGCGTTTTTAAAGGAAAATCGGTCATCCTTGACGATGAGTCTTACTTCACGCTGTCACACTCAACAATTAATGGAAACAGCACCTACTACTCTAGCAACAGAGACAAGATTCCACCAAGTGTTAAATATCGCAAAAAGCGCAAGTTCGAACCCAAGGTGCTTGTCTGGCTGGCCGCTTCTGACAAAGGTGTTTCAAAACCATTTTTTATACCCAGCGGCCTTGCAGTCAATAAAGCCATCTATGAAATGAATTGTATTAGGAAAAGATTAGTGCCGTTCATCAACGCTTATCATGCCTATGGTAATTACATATTTTGGCCGGACCTGGCTTCATCGCATTATGCCAAAACCGTGACCAGCTGCTACGAGACTCATAACATCAATTTTATCAAAAAAGTTGACAATCCGCCAACCATACCGGAGTGTCGCCCAATCGAAGACTTTTGGGCTATTTTGAAAGGCAAAGTGTATGAGAGTAACTGGCAAGCAAAAGACGTGAAACAACTACGAACCAGAATAAAGATTTGCCTGAAAAAATTGACCTTAACCTTGTATTTTCACTTTTTGGGTCAACTCGTGTTAGAGTTGGCCGAATCCGAAGAAACAGACTGGTTGAAGACAAACTTAATTAAAATAAATAAATAACTAAAAACTCTTTTTAATGATAGTTTTATTTAATCTCTACCATAAAAACTTTGGGAGTAATTGCACTTGAAAGTTTGTCCGGATTTTTAGTAACCACCCCTTATATGCTTATCTTTTTTAATTCCAGAGATTTTAATTTATAACCTATGTCATGATTATGTAATTTATTTTGTGTTTTAGGTATATGTTTGACTATAATCAAGAGAATGCAAAAGATAACAATTATTTGCTCTAAAAGCATATATATAATATTTATATATATATTATGTTTATATATATATAAATTTTTATTTAACTTTTTTATGCAATATTTAGTGCAACAATATATGTCAGTAATTGGTGAATATATTTATGTCATTAATTTTTTCTTTTAATTTTTTTTTATTGATTAAGGAATACATTTTTAGATTAAGAGTTTTTTGTAAAGTAAATTTTGCGCTTTCTACGGAGATTTACGGAAGCAGATTTTCCAGAAATTTTCTGTTATTTTACAGAAAAATCAGTCACTTGTTAACGGAAATATCCGTTTAAATATGGAAATATCTGTTATTACAATGATCGAAATTTATACAGAAATTTCCTTTAACACTTGATTTTTCCGTAAAATAACAAAAACTTTCTGGAAAATCTGCTGCTGGAAATTTCCATATAAAACATGATATTTTTTAACAGTGTATATATATATATATATATATATATATATATATATATATATATATATATATATATATATCAACTAAAATAGTAATCAAAAACTAGTTAAAACTTTTTTCAAAATATGCTTCCTTAACTAGAGTTTGTCTAATGAACATCTATAGTAATTTTTCTGAATTTAATTTTTTCAAAACAAGAGTTAGTCTAATGAACATATATAGTAACATTTCTGAATTTAATTCTTTTTAAACAAGCGTTTGTTTTATGAACATCTATAGTAACTTTTCTGAATTTAAATCAAGTTTGAATCAATTTAGCACAAAACAATGGCTTAAATATGCAACCTTGATTTTACAAAAAAATAGTTGCACTTTTTATATTTCTTTATTATAACATTGATTAAATGATTTTTCAACATGCAACCGTTTGTCTTTAAAAAAGTTTCACCACATGCAAAAAACTTGATTAAGAAACAACTATATTTTAGTGATAACCTTGTGGTTTTGTAACTTGAGATGAAAAAAAACCCAGCATAAATTATCTATTTTATTAGGTCACAGGGCAGGATTGAAAAGTCTTTTTTTCCAAAAGGAATGACCTTTATAAACTAAATTGGAAATTCAAAAAAAAAAAAAAAAAAAAAAAAAAAAAACCGTTTAAGAAGGGGGCAATAATACCTAACACGCTACCTATAAAGACCTATTTAGTTTCAGATAAAGATATTGCATGTGGAATATTAATTTTTTTGTTATAGCAATTTGAACTTGTGTCATGGAAGGAACCTATCATTCTTTTTGTGACACAAGTTTTAAATGCCTATAAATAAAAATTTAGAATTCTCCTAACAATGTCTTTCTCAAAATTAAATAGATATTTATAGGTAGTATGTTAGGTTTTTTTACCCCCGTCTAAATGTTTTTTTTTTTTTTTTGAATTTCAAATTTAGTTTAAAAAGGTCATTTCTTTTGAAAAACAAGACTTTTCAATTATGCCCCACAATTAATTTGTATACAATAATAATTAAATACTAAATCAATAAATATTAAATACTAAATCATTGAATGTAAATTCGATGCAAGTGTAAATAATAAATACTAAATCATTGAATGTAAATTCAATGCAAGTGTAAATATTAAATATAAATAGGCGATTTCAATATTACTTAAAAGTTAACATGCTTACTTTAAGATACTGTAAAGATAATGCTTTATTTATTTTCAAAATTTTATATTACTAATGAATATATAAATATCTAATAGCGCAAATAATATTTTAAAATTTAATTTTCTAAAAAGTTTGATTTTCTTTTTTTATTTTATTTTATTATTAACAGACTAAAGCTGATAGACTGGTTCCAACTGATAAAGAAAGTTATTGACTGATTAAATTGTGTTTAATTGAACTAGGAAATTATTTAAAATGTTAATTTACAATTATTTATTTTGATGATAAAAAAATGCCAAAAAAACAATGTCACCTTTTTAGATAAACAATGGATGTTAAATCTACTATATTATATTACTAAATAAATGTCTACTGAAAAAATCTTTATAATATGTTATTTCAAAAAGTTATTTCAAATATTTAAAAAAAGGGCTGACTGTAGGTAAATCAAAAAAAAAAAAAGAAATTATTTTTGCTTAAGCACAACCAGATAACAAGATGTTTCAAACATCCAGTAGACATATACAGACATCCAGTAAACATGAACAGACTTTAAGTAGACATATGCAGACTGGCAACTTTAAGTAATAAGTGATATGACAAAGCCTGCAAACATTCCTTGATAATAAGCCAATAAAATAAATGAACTATTTTAAAACAAATTTGCAAGCAGAACAAATTAGTAAGAAGATTAAATTTGTAAGAAGAACAAATTTGTAAGAAGAACAAATTTGTAAGAAGAACAAAATTGTAAAAAGAACAAATTTGTAAGAAGAACAAATTTGTAAGAAGAACAAATTTGTAAGAAGAACAAATTTGTAAGAAGAACAAATTTGTAAGAAGAACAAATTTGTAAGAAGAACAAATTTATAGGAAGAACAAACTTGTAAGAAGAACAAATTAGTAAGAAGAACAAACTTGTAAGTTTGTTCTTCTTACTAATTTATCTATCTAATAAATTTGTAAGAAGCTATAGTATTACTTCACACTAACATACACTTTGATTTTGATATACAAGATCAAGTTTATGATATTGTCTAGTTCCTGTTATTACTTTTACATTTGTAAACTATTCAATAAGTAATATTCATATTTCTGTAAAATTTCTCATTTTGATAAATATAAAATTATTTAATACTTTATATTAGTTAAAGAGTATTTTTCTTTAACATCACCTCTAATGTTATCACAGTACAAGCTTGTTATTACAAGCTCATCATACCTATACCTTAACCTATACCCACAGTTAAATTTTTATATCAGAGTTTTTCTTCCCAATATAACCTGCCCCAACATTTAATCAGTTTAACTTAGCCGTCAAGGCATACTTTGAGCATTAAATTTGGGAATTCACAAAATTATGAATTAAAATACCTTTCGAAAATAATCAGATGCATAAGAAAGTGACTGTTGGATATCTTTTAATTCAGAAACAACCTCTTTAGTATGCCCTAAAAATGAAATGTCAATAAATAGAATAAACTATGTGATGTAATAATAACATGTCAAATATTGTATTTATGTAATTTGCCGATAATAAAAAATTTAAAGCAACTTGAATACAAAAAATTTGTAGTATTGTAACTTGTATATAAAAAAATTGGCATGATAATGGCTAGAAGAAGGCAAACTTAGTCACTAAACCCTGATGTCCAGGGCTAGAACAAGGCAAACTTAGTTAATAAACCCTGATGCAAGATTATGAGTTATAGTTTTACCAAAAACAACATGTTTAGCCAGATACTAGATCTGCCAGTATTTCTGTTATATTCTGATCTTAGTCCAGTATTAGATCAGCACATCAGATACCATCATAATATTAGGGTTTACTGGAAAAAAATTGTTTTACCTCAAAGTAAGTTAAGTTCATTATGGTACCATTAAAATTATTATTATATATTACCATTAAAAGGGTACATAAAACAATAATGTTCAAACAACCATCTAGCAAGAAAAAAATCTGACAAAAATAAATAAAAAGTAAATAATTAAATACTAAAATCACAAATTGATATTTAACCAGTCCAAGATAACTGTATAGCTCTATACTCTATAGCTCTATACTCTATAAATATACTCTATAGATATACTCTATAGCTATACTCTACAGATATACTCTGAAGATATACTCTATAGCTCTATACTCTATATAACTCTATACTCTATAGTCCAAGATAACTCTATAGCTCTATAACATGATGAAGCAACAAATTATCCAAGATTATTAAAACTCTAGTTCTAATTAAAACAAAGGCTGAAACAGCCTTTATTTTAATAGGAACTAGATTCTATCTGCTTACAGTCAAAATTGCTATTAACATTATGTTTCCCAAACTAAAAAATGCTGACAATTACACAAGTAAGAAAATGCGTACAACTTTAATAATTTGTATGCATGAGCACAAAATTGATACAAATTGATTTCTGCAATACCTGAGTAACAGCCAAAGCTTTGTTCAAGTTGAGGAAAAAGTAATTGCAGTGTCTTCATCATTTAAATATAGAAAACTTTTGGAGGAGTTTAAAAGATTATATACTTCCAATTCTGCTCTGGAACGAGCATCAGTTGAGTCTGATCCACTGGATTTGAAATAAAGTAACCTAAAATAGTACCTGAGTGTACAAGTAATCATTTAAGTATTGAAGAAGACCTTGATTATGTTATTAAAGAGGGACACTGTTACAACAAGTTAGATATGAGATGTTAGGACACTGTTACGAGTTAGATACCAATATATATATATTATATCAGGGCCTATTCTGGGAAAAAAATTTGGGCGGCAGTACCCTCTTGTTCTGGTGAAATTTATCAGAAAATCAGTTGCCGTAAAAAAAGCAAAAATTTATCAGAAAATCATGTTGCCGTTAAAAATGTAAAAAAAATAAAAAAAATCCTCAAATTTTAATTTAGACAGCGCCCAAATATGGTTGACGCTGTCAAAAAAGGTCTAGCTCTTTGTATATATATATATATATATATATATATATATATATATATATATATATATGGGCAATTCCACGCCGTTGAGGTAAGACATTAGAGACAAGAATTAAAGTATTGCTAATGGTTTTAAATAACTTTTAACCTAATAAATATGAATTTGATCTAGCATATTGCACCATAAAACACTGTCAGAACTTATGTAGATTACTTTTCATTCAACTTAAAAGTAATTTTGCGTTCAGAACAATAAAATTAAGCAAAACAAAAATAGCATATACTCTTATAAAATTCTCTAATAATGCTAAATATTATAAGTAATAATGCTAAACATTATAAATGGAGTTATTCTTAAAGCATAGGTCTTAGATATTAAAATAATATAAAGTTTTTGGTATCCAAACATTTATTATGCATAAATTTTCTTAGCTAAATCAAAAGATATACATGTTGCCGTCAGACAAAACCATTTGTTGCGTTCAAATATTCTGTATTTATAACAAAATTGAGTACATATATTTGTCCAAAAATGTGTTTTTACAATGTTCAACAGAAAGTTATACAAAGACGCTCATCTTAAGCTACTTAAATAGTTGAGTGTTCTTTTGGGAAGTGGCGGATAGATCCAATAATTTTGGGAGGTATGCAAACAATTTCCTAATGAGATTACACTGCAATGTCTTCAGTTGGAGGGTAAGTGTTAAAAGTATTAATTTATATTATATATAACAAGTAAAATAATAAAAAATATTAAGTATCTTTAATGTAGTGAATGCTTCAAAAATTTTCTAATCTCAAATTTTCTAATCAGCATTTCAAAAATAATATAGCCTATGAATTGTAAGAAAAAAAAAGTGGTGATGTTTATGCTCAAGTCTTATTTTATGTACTTTAATGATTGTCTTAGAGACTTATTATTGTTATTAGGAAGACTATTAATTTTATTTTTGATGATACGCTTCCACCATTGTTGAAAAAGTCTGATATTACTCCTTGCTTTAAAAAAGACAGTTCAACCAATATATAAAGCTAGAGTCTGATAATTATAATTTTTGATCTATCAAAAGTTTTTTAATTATTTTTATACCAGCAAATTTTTCTTTTTTTTGAACCTCAATTAGATGCCTGATTGTGTGTAAATGGAAAATGAGAACTTTGAATTTGCTTCACAAAGCAGTGCTCAGAAAAATAGGAAAATTTGAAAAAATTGTTGCATAAATTCAGTAAAGAACATTATTATAACTTCCTTAAACCCACCATTCCACTGTTCAAAAGTTACTTCATCTGCACTATCCCCCAGTTCCATCCAGCATTCAGTAAACTTCTCATGTTGAAGATTACCACAATGTTCACAAAAAAGAAACATACACTTTTTGTGGGATGGATCGAAAACAAACTTTTGATGTACAGGTTGACCAAGTATAGTGGCGAGTGAGTTGATCATAAACTGAAAATTCACATGTATAACACACACGCATACATTTGCTGAAATTTCTCTTTGGAGCTTAACAAGTGAATTTTGAAAATTTCACAGACACACCAGCATTGTCATTCTTGAATATTTCAAATGCTTCATTCAGTGTGAATAGCAATCGACGAGTTTGTCTTTTTTCCTGAGTGACTTTACTGATAGTAACATCTTTGATGCCAGGTGCCTGACAAAAAATATCTTCGCATTCATAAAATTTATGAATTAGTAGAGTGAGACAATTCTTCTGTTCTATATGTGAACTACTTGGTCAATCATTATAAACTAGTCGCAAACCAATCCTTTTGCTCACTTCTACAAATACAATCTGTTGACAGTCTTCACCCATTGGTAAACTCTTCATAACTTTGTTCACTGCCTTACCATAAGACTGCGGTGTATGTTTGTCAATCTGTGGATGTATTTTCTGCGTCTCTCTTCCTTTTTTTTTTCTTCTCTATCCCTTTTACGTTGTTCTTTTAATTGATCCCATGTCATATTTTGTCTCAAGGAGCGTACTCAGTTCATTTCTTTCACTTTTTAATCTGGATGAGAGTCGAAAATTTTTTTGAAGCTATATCACACATCTAAAATAAAATAGTATTATCTATCCCATATCTAAAATAAAATAGTATTAAAATATAAATGATGACAAAATATATGAATAATCATGTTAAAAAAAAGTGTATATATATATATATATATATATATATATAATATATATATATATATATATACACACCTGTGTGTGTGTGTGTGTGTGTATATATATATATATATATTTATACATACACAGCTTTGCAATGACATCGCATATGGATGTTTTTTATTTAACGGTAAAAAAAGGAAACAAATAAAATAAAAAAAATATATATATACCAAATTATAAAACAAAATGAAGTACAAACAAGATCAAAAGATATAAACAAATAAAGATAAAAAACAAATCAAAATAACATAGCAAATAGAAAAAAAAAAGATTCGTTAAAAGAAAAATAGTTCGAAAATGTAAAATAAAAAAAAAATAAAAAATACAAAATGAAATACGTTAGTCTGCTAGAAACAATATCATTGAAAGAAAAGAACAAGAAAAAAATTTTAACTTTTGTTTAGTGAACACATTGTTTATATTGATGTGTATATTTATTGTTATATTTATTGTTATGTTGTGTATTTTTGTGTATGCATTAAATGCATTTTTTACTTTTATTAACCTTAAGCGCTTTTTAATTTATATTTTCTTTATTTGTTTATTATACTTACAATATAATTTTCGTTATTATATTATATAAACTAAAATTATTATATTTATTCTTTGTAGTCTTTTATCGAAAGTCGCTTTTATGTCATTGTTATTTGTTACAATTTGTCAGTTTACTACTGTTTGTAATTGTGACTATGTATATATAATTGATTGCTGTATGGAAGATTGTATTGATTTATTTTAATTCTTTTAGTTACTGGTTTTAGAATTTTTGTTGACGTAATTAATGGACAGCCTTCTATTAAATATTTATTTAATAATTCCGCTATATATGTAATGTATTTATTATTGTCATGTTTTTATTTTAATCATAATTATTGGGTGTTAATTATACTTACTGGTAATATTATTTTTGTTATTCTTATTATTATACAATTATTTTTATTATTGTCCTATTGTTAATTTATTGCTATTTTTATTATTATTATACTATATGTGCCTATAATATGTTTTATATCATCAAAGAGGTTTTTACTTTATATTAGTTTTAACAACTATTTGTAAATGACCGTGGAAATTAGATCTTTTTTCCAGAATATACATAATTGATATATATATATATATATATATATATATATATATATATATATATATATATATATATATGTCATTAGAAATGAAACTCTTTCTAAATAATCAAAATTGCCATTTTCATATATATATATATATATATATATATATATATATATATATATATATATATATATATATATATATATATATATATATATATATATATATATATATATATATATATATAATATAGTATCATTAGAAATGAAACTCTTTCTAAATAATCAAAATTGCCATTTTCATAAAGGGTTGAGAGAAAAAGGGTTGTTTAACTACAAAAAGACAGTAACTACAAAACAAAAGTCAATTACAAAAAGACAGTAACTACAAAAGAAAGTTGTTTTTGGATAGTTAAATTTATTTAGAAAACCCTTACATTTATTTAATATTTATTTGTACAATGACTTATATAAATTTTATAAAACTTTTTTTGTGGATTTAACTCTATTTGTTAAGAATACTTAATTCTATGATATTTCAAGGGAATATATATAATTAAATATCTTTAACAACAAGAGTTATTCCCATAAAATTAGGTTTCATTTTAAAAATTTATATAATTAAACCTCACCTAAAGATGAATTATATGCTAAGAACTTTTTTCTCTGAAATTTTTTTTCACAGAATGGGCCTATCAGTGACTGGTGAACTTTAACTCAGGCAAAACTCAATGAGTCATCTACTGTTTTTTCTTTTAAGATTAACTCTTACTTTGGATCTTTCTTTGAAAACCATATATCAAATCAATTGCAAAATTAACATCTGCTAAGGTTTATCTCTTTATTGTGCTTACAACTTTCTTACTCTATTCTTTATCTTCATAAGTCTCAAAATCGTCCTTCTAAATTTATTGTAAATTCTCAAATTCGTTCTTGGATTATTGTTGTCATACTTGGAGCAAATCTTTGAATGATGCCTTTTCTCTTTTAGATAAGGTGCAAAAATGCATTGTAAACATAGTTGGACATGTTCTTGCAGCCAACCTTCAACAATTGTCACATCGTCGTAATCTTGCTTCTCTTTCTTTTTTCTATAAATACTATAATGGGCAATACTCTAAAGAGCTAAAAATTTATTCTACTAAAATTCATTATTGTTACTCGTCATTCAAGTCTCGTCTTTTTACTGTGTTCCTAAGTGCTCCAAAAGTTCTTATTTGTCTAGTTTTTCCCCTCAAACATCAGTCCTTTGGAATTCGCTCCCTTCTTCTTGTTTTCCTGATTCATACAAAATGCAATCTTTTAAGTCATCTTTTAATCGTTAGCTTTGCAATAATCTTTGTGCAAATACAATTTATAAAAGATTAACTTCAATATTTTGCATTAGTTTATGAATATAACTTCATAAAAATATAAAACAATAACTCTAGGTATATTAAGAAACAGTGTGAAGTTATAATAACATTTTTCAAAAGTTAATAACATAATGTTATAACGACATAAGTTTTTTTTATTTTTTTTAATTTTAATTCACCTCCTCAAGGCCGAGAAGGCCACTACAGACGAGGACGCTATTTATTTTGTGGCTATAACCCTCTCTCAACTCTATAACTCCGAAACACGAACCTTGATGAACAAGGCTGCTGCGCGGAGAAACAAGTTGAGCGTGGTACTACCAAGGACGTGGTGGGGATCGAACCCGGAATCACTTGTTTACACCACTACCGCATTAAGTTAAAATAACAAGTTAATTGAACCATAACATAATTAATATAATTAATAATAAATAACATAATTAAAAACATAATTAAATAACAAACTAAAAACAACAAAATAAAATAATATAAAAAAAACTATGCAAATATTATGAAGCATGATAAACAACAATAATAATTATAACTTCACATTAAAGAGTTTTTTTTTAACATTAGAAAAAAATCATTAACAACCTGCTTTCAGTTTTTCTTGAACAAGTTCTATTTTGTTCTCAGCTTGTTCCTGAAGCTTTTCAGCATACTCTCTGTACATTCCAAAACCAACTAAAATCAATTCAAAGTTTTCTTTGTCTTCTTTATGGTATGTCAACATAAAATCAATCAACGCTTGCTTTAACCTTCCTTCCTTCGTATAGGAATATAAAGTTTCACTTTAAAGCTTATACATTTTGACATAAAGCATTAATTATTATATGATTTTATATCATTGACATACATGAAATCCTTTATACACAAAGAATATAAAGACTTTCAAAATGATGATACATACATTATATATTCCTTTTCTACAAAGGTATTCAAAATGATGATGGTTATACAATGTTTCAATAACATAAAACATCTCCTTAAAACGACCCACATGTGTTAACAAACGCACAAGCAGATTGTACTGATGACCGGCTGCCAATAAATTTGAGGAAATACGTGCAGCTCTCAAGATATCTGCAATCCCTTCCATATCACAACTAATTGTAGCACAATGATGAGCACAAATCAATAGATCAACTAAGTATTTCCAATCTTTAAAGAAAATCATATAAAGTAATTTTATAAATAATAAAAAATAAGCATTTAATAAAAACTTTTTACAAAAGTAAATAAATCCTAATGAGTCATTAAAAACATTTACTTTTTGGTCTCTCATTTATGCCTCTATTATTATTCATTCTTCTAGATACTTCATACACTTCGTTAAGAATCTTTTGACCAACACAAGAAGGCAAACTTGTTAACTGAAGTAGTGATACAATATCATCAAATGATGGCAGCTTCATACTTTCATTACTAGATTGATGAGTATCTGTCTCTAAATCAAATGCAAAAACATAGATATTTACACATATGTCTATCAGATTCATTGTTTTATTTAACAAAGTATATACCTATGCCACAGTCTATCCTGATCATGCTGATCATGGAGTCTGCAACAAATGTTACTACCTGAAATAAAAAAATGATTTATAACTTTTGGCAACAGGACAAACATTTTTCAAAAACATTTTAAATAAAATAGAAAAACAACAAACTTCTGTATTCTCTAGTGAAAAAAGATTTATAAATAGCTTGGATAACTGTTTTCGTTTATCAAAACCTGCTTCCAAAATTTTTTTTAAAAGATTAAATTTATCTTGCGAATTAATTTCATCATATGATAATTGCAATGCCTAAAAAAAAGTAAATACTAATAATATAATAAATATAGAACAATATTATAAAAAAAATAATAATTAAAAAAAGTATTACAGAATTGCTATTCTGTAATAATAGTAATGATAATAATATAAATAAAATAAATATATATTATCAAATTTATTTTTTCTTCATTTTTTTTTTGTTAAGTAAAGATTTAAATGATCTAAAAAACTAAATAATTTTTTTTTTCTGGTTATTTAAAACAAATTAAAAAATATATATATATAAATATCACCATTTAAATTAGCCACATAAAATTAATTAACTGTGCTATGAACTAGAATTACATAATGTTTTTATAGTTTAAAAACTTTAAAACTTTTTTTTTTGATTCAACAATTATTTGAATTAAACTATGTATTCCCAGCATCTATAAGTTTTATCACATGATCATAATTGACATGATTATATAAATTATATAAAAAATTATATTATTATATAAAATAATCATATAGTTATATAAAAAATTATAATTAATAACTAAATAATTGACTCAAAGTCAAAATAAAAGTTTTTTGTTCTATTTTTCTGGTATACAAGTTAGAGTGACCAAAAACTGACAGTAATTGACAGCAAATGATTTTTCAAAAACATAATAATTACTAACACTAGCAACTTTAAATATTAATAATTCTTTTTGACAGATTTTCTTCCCATGTTTTGCACGAAGGGTTAATTTTTCCAAAGCATTGAGAACATCTTCAATAAAAACAAAATCATGCATTTCAGAAAAAGGAGTAGAGTTGGAGTTAATACTAGATATGCTTGTTGTTCGTGAAAAACTTGCATCAAACACACTGGATGCAGAAACATGGTTACTAGTGGTAGAAGCAAGAATAGCTTTAACATTATTGCTAACAGACTCTACATTTAGTTTACCTTGTGCAAGCATCATGCATGTCTACAAAAAAAAATGAAACTATAACATTTAAAATAAAAACAGCACACATACATACATAAAAATGAAAAGAACCCATATGTGCATAAAAACAAATTTCATTTTTATTTTTTTTCAAATTAATGAACAAATATTTACATTTATTATATTTTTACAAAAAATATACAATTACTATAATATCAAAAAGGATACTATAAAAACATCAATCTGGCACACTCTATGTGTTAGTCAATGCTGACTGGTTAATATCCAGCTAAAACATCAGTTTACCTTTAATCCCTTAAATTACATTAGAAAAGAAGTTGAGAATGAATCCTATTTGATACTTTTTAAAAAATGACCTAATTAAAGACTTATTGATAAGTTAATCTAACTGATATTCATAACCTTATCAAGAAAGCTAACATGAGATTTTTGATACCTGCAAAAAAGTGATGATAATAATTCTGTAATTCATTTTTAAGGTTTCATGATAACTATAAAAACTATACGTAAAACTTATTTACTATTTTATCTTTCAGATGACTAACCCTTAAAAAAAACACTTACAAACATCAACTAAAAAAACACCAACTAACATATTTAAGTTTTATTATGCTATTATTTTGATTGGAATAAAATTTTGAAGTACGCGGTACACGATTACACCGTAATCCTATAAGAAGATTTCATTGTTAGTAAATGAAATATAAAAAAAACCTCTTATGAATTGAAAAAAGTGAACAGTTTGTTATATTAGGATACGAATGAATGCAGTGTTTTTAGAAAAAATAGGAACAGTAACTTATTTAGCATTAATCAATTTAAATATATAAGTGCTTGACTGGATCTTTTCTTTCCTGCCTGCTAGAAAATCAGATCTGTGATTCTAATTTTTAATAACTCTGGATTTTTACTCTTTTAATTATCATCTATTAGAACTATCAGCCTTCTCTCTATTATTGATCTTCAAGTTTTTTAAACCAACAAATTTCTAAAATCTCATCTTGTGTCTAATAACTTAACCCAATAATTTACTCTCTGACAATCAATAGGGTTTTTGATCTTCTCGTTCTACAACTAATTTACTAACTGCTGTGACTGAAAATTTTTATCAAGCATTAGATAGAAGCAAGTGATGCAAGAGGTATTGCTTTTGATATATCTACAACTTTCGATAAAGTTTGACATGCTAGTTTTCTACATAACCTAGTTTCATATGGTGAATCTGGGATAATTTTTGAGATTATTAAATCATTTCTTTCTATCCGCAGTATTACAGTCATCATTGAAGGTCAATACTCTTCTTCATTTCTAGTAACTTCTGGGGTACCTCAATTGCAAATCCTTGGTCCTGTATTGTTCCTTATCTACATTAATGATCTTTCTGACAATATTACTACTAAAAACAACTATTTGCTGATGATTCAACTTTATATTCCTATCTTGACAAAAAGTCTTCTCTTTTTGATTGCTTCGAACAGGCAGCTAATCTTGAATCTGATCTCCTTTTATTAAATTATAAGCCCAACAAAACTCAGTTATTTACTGAAAACAACTATTGCAATACTTTCAACATTCCTATATTGATGAATAGCTACCATCACACAGAGTCCGTCTCTTTATGCCTTCTTGGAATATCGTTCATTACTGACCTCTCATGGAAACCATATATACAATTTACTGCTAAGTTAGCATTTGCCAAGGTTGCTTCTCCTTATTGTGCTTGCCATTTTCTTCCTCCTGATTCCATTCTCTACCTCTACAAATCACTTATTTACCCATGTATGGAGAACTGTTGTCATATTTAGGCAGAATCTTCTAATAACGAATATTTCTCATAAAAAAGGTCCAAAAATGAATTGTAAACATAGTTTGACCTAGTCTACCTTCCAAATTTGAGCCTCTCGCTCATTGTTATAAGATTCCGCTTCTTTCTCTACTTTTCTACAAATGATATCATGGCCACTGCACAAAGGACTCCTTATTGTGCTTGCCATTTTCTTCCTCCTGATTCCATTCTCTACCTCTACAAATCACTTATTTACCCATGTATGGAGAACTGTTGTCATATTTAGGCAGAATCTTCTAATAACGAATATTTCTCATAAAAAAGGTCCAAAAATGAATTGTAAACATAGTTTGACCTAGTCTACCTTCCAAATTTGAGCCTCTCGCTCATTGTTATAAGATTCCGCTTCTTTCTCTACTTTTCTACAAATGATATCATGGCCACTGCACAAAGGAGCTATCATCTCTAGTTCCAACAACTAAAATTCATTCTGCTTGAATTGTCATTCAGAAAAGTCTCATCTTTTTACTGTATCTGTCCCTGCATGCTTTAAAAACTTTTATTCCTCTAGTTTTTTTAACCACACATTATCCCTTAGAAACTCTCCCATCTTCATATTTTCTTGACTCATACAACCTACAACTTTTTAAGTTTTCTATCCACCGCTTCCTTGCTCTTTAACTCTATTCTTTGTTTTCTAGTAACTTTCAACTTTATAATGGTTGCTTGCAGCATTGCTGGGAGTGAATCAGATTAAAAAATAACAACAACAATAATAAAAAAACAAAAACATTTTAATAAAAAGTTCATTTTATGTGCAAAGAACACAAATGTTGGATGGAAACTAACTCTTCATGCAGAGAAAATTGTTCTTTATTGTCTTTAGGTGCTTTACTACATTCTGTTTAAATTAAAATTTAAATGTCTTATCTGGGGAAAAGCTTAGAAAGAATGGATTTAGCAATTTTCACAAGAATAGCATTTGAAGGTATGTTGAAAATTTCATGCATCTTGTGAAAGCAATTTTGAATTGAAAAGACATATGTACTTTTTTTGGTTTAGTTTGTTAATCTGAAACTTGAAATTTCCCTCTGAAGTTAAAAGGTCAAAATATCTATTTTTTTTTATCTATATAAGGTTTGGAGACATATTGACCATCAGGCACTATGATTTTGAAAAAGCTGAATCATTACGAATAAGGTCATCTGAATCATTTCCAATAAGGTGTTCTTGTTTGACGGTCCAAAATAAGAGGAAAAAGGTATTTTTGGTTTTCTGGAGATTTTTAAAACAACTTTTAAAAGATTTTGGCATCTTTTTTAATCTGTGGTTGTTTTATTTTATGTTTTCAATCAAGGTTTATGCTATTACAGATTCTGTGATTTTAATAAAGTAAATAAAAAAATAAATAAAAAATAACAGTTTTTATTTTAAAGTGAATTAAATATTTTAATAATAAAATATATCAATTTAAAAGTGAATTATTCTATCAAATAAATAATAATATATAATATATTATTATTTATACTATCAAAAATATCAATTTTAAAGTGAATTATTCTACCAAATAAATAATAATAATACATAATATATTACTATTTATACTATCAAAAAAATCAATTTTAAAGTGAATTATTTTATCAAATAACTTTTCAAATTAAAATCACCAGCATATTAGTGAAAAAAAACAAAAAAAAACAGTAAATTCAACAAAAAATTAAAGCCCAACCTCAACTAAAAAAACCCTAAATAGGTTTTATTCTGTATTTATGTTCTTAACTTAAATTAACTTAATTTCATTCTTAAGTTAAATTAACTTAATTTCATAAGAAAATAAGTACATTAGTTAAATAAAAATAAAGAAACAATCGTTTCTTTATTTTTACTTAACTAATATACTTATTTTCTTATGAAATTAAGTACATTAATCGACAACCCATGACCACACCAACCTACACAATCATAATCACTCCTGGATTCTCTTACTATTACCAAATCTCTCTAAATAAATGAATATGAACATAAACACTCAATAATGTTGAACTTTATTAACATAATTTTATATATATATATATATATATATATATATATATATATATATATATAATCTAGGTGATGACATGACAGCTCCTTAGTCTCCTCAGGTTGATTGGATTCTTTGACTATACCCTGACTCCTCCTTATTCTGGAAACCTTAGTATTGTAGCTGCAAAACATTTTCATCATAAGATCATAGTTTGTCTGGGGCCTGAAGAATTTCATTGCGCAGTGCTCTCTGTTGTTTTAGTATAAAATATTAATGATAGGGTGTATGAAATGACAATTTTTTACCAAATAATTTACTGTTTTTTCTATTTTTAAGATGTCATTTAAATAAATAAAACACATTTGACCCATTTAAAGTATAATTTTTTAAATGAAAACAACATTTTAGAAAAGTTATTTATTTGACATTAAAACTAAAAGTACTAGATGATGTAGTTTTCTCACTTTCAACACAACTAGAAATTACATTTTTTTTTTCTCGAAAACAAAATAGTTTAATAAACTCTTTATTAAACTAAACTCTTCATTTTAAATAAATAAAATTGTCCGCATATATAAATATAAGTAAGACGTTTTCTCTTCCATAAATCATCTTTTTACACGCTTACATAAAATTAACATAATACAACAATCCACAAAAATGTACATTAAAAAACCGCTTAAACATAATAAAAATAATTACTAAAATACAAACTATTAAACTAAAATCACATAGTCACCATAGAAACTTTGCACAACAACATTAAAAGTTTAAAAAAGGTTTTAACAAGATTCAAATGATTTAAAACCATTCTTTTAGTTTCTTACCATTCTGTTAGTCTTTTATGCATCTGTGTTAGTTTTTTATGCATCTTTGTTAGTTTTTTATGCATCTTTGTTAGTTTTTTAAAGCAAAATCTACGATTGGATATCATTTATAATAAAATTACTAGCACCTAATGTGCTCAGTTGAGCTCAGAATCTTAGTCATAAATTTTTATCTATATATGAAAGTATAATTTTAAGTTGATTACATATGCGGCCTAGGGTTTTTCTGCTTGTGTAAAGGTAAGTGTTAAAAAAAGGCTGCATATAATAAGGGGTTATATTGAAAAACGCTTTGAAGTAATGCAAGCATAAAAAATAAATTTTCATATCTCTTCTCCTTATTTCAAGATATGATGTCAATGGACTAATATGTCGTTAAGAAATGAAAATGTTGTAAAGTTGTTTTACTGGCCTCATGTTTCTTTTTTAAATGATTTTTTGGTTTTGACCAATATTTGAAAGAAAAAATATTGTCATTTTTGTGGTAAAATTAATTTACTGAGCTCAAAAATCATAATAGGGAAATTTTTTTTATCAGTTTTAGAGGTTTCTTAGCTCAGGGGTCTCTAGATTACATTTATAAAAAAAAATTACTCTAACAAAGAAGTTGAGAGCAATTTTGCTCACCTCTTGTCACCTCTGGTCATCTCTGCTCACCTCTTTTCCACTGTAGAGCGGTTGGAAAGAAATGGTTCAATAATTTTAAATAACTTGTCAAAAAAATGGAATCTACTTCTTTGGGATGACAAATAAAAAAAAAGTTAACTGTGAATAGTTCTGCCTCTTGATCCTTTTTTTTTGATCCTTTGGAAAAGTAATAAAGTAAGAGCTATGTATAAAGATGCAATGGTTTGTTAATCTTTATTAATCACACTGTTAAAAACTTATTAACCTGAGAATAATAAACCTTAGCACCAGGCAACAACTTTTTTGGTGTTAGCAGTTAGAGGTATTTGCAGTTAACACATAAAAAAATAAAATTTAGAAGATTCAGACAACTAACATGTAAATATATGTAAATTAGGTTGGGAGTTACTAGAAAACAAAGAATAATGTTAAAAAGCAAAGAAATGACAGAAGAAAAGTTGAAGGTTGTATAAGTCAGAAAAGAGATTCAAAAAGAGTTCAAAAGCATTAAGGTGCAGGGAAAAGAACTAAATAAATAAAAGTTTTTAGTGCATGAAGGGACAGATTCAGAAAAATTATGCAACTTTGCTAAATGACAAGTCATCTGAGAACAAGTATTTGTTGATGGAACTACGTTGAAGCTTCTTTGAGCAGTGACCATAAGTAGTATTTGTAGAAGAGAAAAAGAGATGCAACCTTATGATGATAGGAAAAAGGCTCAAATGTGGAAGATAAAACAGGTCTAATTATGTTTACTATGCATTTTTGGACTATGTCTAGAATAGAGCATCATTGGAGAAACCAGCTCAAATATGACAACAGTATTTGATACAGAGACAAATAAGAGATTTGTAGATGTAAAGAATGGAATCAGGAGTAAGATAATGGTGAGCACAATAAAAAAAAAGCAACCTTAGCAGATGATAACTTTGCAATTGATATATATTGAATTCAATATACGGTTTCCATGAGAGGTCAGTATTAAATGATAATTGAAGAAGACGTAAAAAAGAGAACTCAGTGGAAGAGTTGCTATCATTTATGTAGGAATGTTGACAATATTACAATAGTTGTTTGCAGTAAATAGATGAGTTATGTTGGAGTTAAAATTTACAAGCCACTGCAAGCCCCAAGTTACAGAAGTGAAATAAGATTGGTTGGCTGTTCAAAGGGATTGAAAAGAAAGGAGTTTTTGTCAAATATAAAGTTGAGTTGTCAGGAAATTTAGATATTAGATAGTCAGTAAGATCATTATATAACCAAAGATAGAATCATGAGGTAACCTAGAAGTTACCGGAAATAAAATGTTTTCAAGGATGACTTTAATACTGCAGTTAAAAAGTTTTCAAAAAGTTCTCAAAAACTTTTAATAATGATTTCAAAAACCTTTCCAGATACACTATACAAAGCAAGCTTATGGAAAAGATTATTGTGTAAGAGTTGGGAGAGGGTTGTAACCACAATTAAAGTAGCCTCTCTGATTGTAGCAGTCTTCTTAGCCTTAGGGAGATGAACTAACATAAAAAAGTTATAATAATAAAAAACATGGCACTGTTAATACCCGACATTTTACAGCTGCTAATGGAATCTTAAAGATCAGAGTACTAAAAACCTTATTAACGGCCATTAAACTGAGTTTTAATGGTGTACCCTCATTAATACTGAGACAAGTAGTGTTCATATTACCCAAATTTTTGGAGTCTTTATAATATATACTGCAATCTACAGACTTTATAATTTATTTCATGCGCATTTAATTCTTAAGAGTTTCTGTATATGACATCATTGTAGAATCTTTTTCTACTCCCATCGGCAAATCATATTTGTATAACTTTTCACGAAATAAAAAATAACAATAATACTTGGTTTTTAGATTTTTGTAACGCAACTTGTTTTTAGCAATTGCAAGTATTCTTTTTCATATCCAAATCGCAAGTATTTGTTTTCATATCAATATCTTTATCAAGATATTGATAAAAAGTTAGCTTAATTTCATATTTTAATGAAATTAAGATGTATATTATAACTATTTTATTAATATAAATATTTTATTGATAATGATAAATATTCTTTAATAACTAGTATTATTTTACAGTTATTTCATATTACATTTTAAATATTATTTTATGTTACCAGTGCAATATTTATTTTTATTTTAACACAACAAAGACATTATACAATTGTTATAGTCTTACTGTATCCATAGTTACACCAGTGTTCAACACCAACACTCAAAT
Organism: Hydra vulgaris; assembly: GCF_022113875.1. Taxonomy (NCBI): domain Eukaryota; kingdom Metazoa; phylum Cnidaria; class Hydrozoa; order Anthoathecata; family Hydridae; genus Hydra; species Hydra vulgaris. Next base: position 57,471,662 of record NC_061160.1, read on the forward strand.
AACTTAATTTTGACACTTTAATTTCAAATTTTCAGCTGATACCATCTTTAACTATTTTGTTTTTTATATCCTCACAGATTTTCTTTGACTTTTTTTTTATTAAGAGATTCTAATTGCTATGGAATTACTAACATTTTTTAGATATCAAGATTTAAATTAAAAATATAACATGATTACCTTTTTATCCATATTCAAAATAAAATTTACCAGTTTGAACTAAATCAACATAATTATCAATATCTAATAAATTTTTTTTTAACAATTAGCCATATTAATTTGCTTAAATATCCTTAATAAATGCTGTCATTTATATAAAATATTTATTACTCAAAACATTATAAGAAAAAATTTCATAACGATAATCAACCACCATAAAACTAGAAAAAAATCTCATTTTTTAAATAAAAATAAAAAAGATTCAAAATATATAAATATGACGTCCAACTTCTTTATATGTAGCTGTTTGCTATAAAACCCCTAATTTTATTTAGCTTCGGCACAAACCAGGAGAATATTGGTCACCTTATATAAAACATTCAATAGAAAGTAAAATTATACTTTCATAAAAATCATACAATCAATAAATAACGCTTATTTTAAAAAATTAATTTAAAAATTATACATTAACTATAAGTTTAAAAATTATTCTGACAATTGTTAAAAAAAAGTTGTAATACATTATTTTATTTTTAATTTTATTAAGAATATTTTTTTTGGATTTAGTGAAAAATAACACAAATAAATATAATTTGCTGATTGTGGGAGAAAAAAATTCTTTATTATGAACACAACTTGTCTCTGCACTTGAAGATCTCTTTAGATAACAGAATACAAAGATAACAAAGATAACAGAATACAGAGAAAACAAAGATAACAGAAAAAGCAGTGTAGCCACTACCAGAAAAAACACAAAAAAACTTATGAGTAGAGTCAAGATTTTTCAAAGTGTATTTGTCATAGTGTATTTGTCATTTGTATTTGTCAAGTGTATTTGTCATAGTGTATTTGTCATAATGTATTTGTCATGTGTATTTGTCATACTTAGTTAAGAATATTTGTCATAAGTAAAGTCAAAATTTGTTATCATGAAGAATGATATTTATTGCTACCAATATGATACCAATTTTTTCAATTTTTCATAAATTTATACTAAACAATTTATTTTTACAGAAATTTATGATTTGATATGATTTTAATTTATAAAAATTTGAATATAAATTTAAAAATAACCTTAACAATATCAAGATGAATTGAAGTTCTTTTAAATAAAATTGCAATTCTTAAAGCTTCAGCAACAAAATCATGATCAAGTAAACAATTTATAAGGTCATGGTAAGTTTTTTCTTCCTAAAATAAAAAAATTTCAGTGATTAAAAAAAATGGAAAATTAAAAATAACAAATGTTTATAAGAAAAAGCATGTAACTACACAAAATAATAAAAAAAAAATCAAGCCTAAAAAACATAACAACCAAGTCTAAAAATATATAATAATTATGTCTAAAATAAATAATAATATTTGTTAAAATAAATTATAATATTGCCTAAAATATATAATAATCAAGTTTAAAAAAAAAAAAAAAGTTAACGTTTTCATAAATCATCTTCATAAAAGTTCATAAAAAATAAAAATAAAAATAAAAAAATAAACAAAGAAAAACCTGCTCAGTAAAATCAAATGCAACAATGTCACTCGCAGTATCAATACTGCTTTCATGCTCAAAATCATACTCTCCTGTTGACGTATGGAATAAAATAAAAGATTGTTCCTTTGCAAATTCATTAATTGCTTCCACTTGATTCTAAAATATTACAAAAACAATAAGATTACATATTAGAAAATGTGACCATAACACTATGTATGTGTGACAATAATGAGACAATTAGGACAGATTAAAGAACCATATTAAAATATATATAAAAAAAGCAAATGCAAATCTCACTGGAATTCCAACAAGTGACTTTATTTTGTAGAACCACATAAGTTTATCCAACTTAAGCAGCTTGTTGATCTCCACTGATTTGTTAAATGAGAACCATTTTAATGAGTACATAAACAAAGAAGCTTTCTCCCCAAACGAAAATGAATCATTATTTGCTTGATTCTATGTAAAATATTAAAACATTATAATAAAGTGTCTGATAAAAATTTAAAAATTAAAACAAAATTAATTTAAGTTTACACATAAGATTTAAGTTCTTTTAAGTTAACGAATAAAAATAAATTATAACATAATTCTACAACTTCTATAGCTAAAACTTAATAGTAAAAGATATAGAAAAAAATAAAACTCATAGTTATATTTAATTTTTATAACGTAATTTAAAACTTTTAATGTCAAAATAAACTTTATCAACTAACATAATTTGAAAACCAACAATTTATAAAACAGCAAGCTAATACTAAAAGTTAACTTTAATCATGGTGTCTACAAACTAACATGTTTATATGGAGGTAGGTAAGGATGTACATAATGTAAATTTTACATAAACAGCCATATACCAGATATGTAAACCTATATCTATCTAGATATGCTGAATAGATTAACATATACACGAATATTAATTTTTTTTCCAACAAAAAAATCACATTAATTGATGTGAAGATTATAAAATCTGCATATAAATTATTTAAAAACATTCGCCGAGTGGTCACACATGAGCAGTGGGTTTTTAAATAAACTTAAAATAAAGTTAAGTGGTACTCATCATAGGTGAGGTTTCAAGAAATTGTTGTCAGTGAATTAGTTTAAACAATCAAGATATTTCTGTTAAATATCTGGTGAATAAATATCTGGTAAATAAATATCTGGTGAATAAATATCTGGTAAATAAATATGTGGTAAATAAATATGTGGTAAATAAATATCTGGTAAATAAATATCTGGTAAATAAATATCTGGTAAATAAATATCTGGTAAATAAATATCTGGTGAATAAATATCTGGTAAATAAATATGTGAATTCACAAAACTTTTGTTACTCATGCATAATTTACCAAATTAATTTTTTTGTAACTCTTGGTTTTCTCAAACATTTTGCAGCATTTACGTAAAGTTAAGGTTGCGCAAATGGTATGTTTAACTTATGCAAAAAAATCTATAGATTTTTTGCATAAGTTAAGCATACCATTTGCGCAACCTTAATGCAAAATTTTTTTGCAAAAGTTAGAGTTAAATTATAAACAAATCAGAAATCATTCATTTAAATTTTTAACTAAAACAAACAAGGTATAAATGTATTGATAGAGCAACTATTATATATGCTCAACTACTTTTGCAATTACTATAGTAGCTTTTTTTTTAAAGTTTAAATCTAAGAACATTAATTAGTAAAAATAAATTTAAACTTGACAAAAAATTTTGAAATTAAATTTAAACAATTAATATATAAATTTTAACTAAAATGTTAGTTAGGGCTTTTAATAATTTATAATCTAATTGAATGAAAACTGCTATTAGAGTATGAATTACTAACTGTAATAAATATTTAATAACTACAATAAATTTAACAACATCTATTTAACAACTACAATAAATTAAGGCGGTCAAATTTTTAAAATTGTTTTCTTTCATATTTGATTTTTTTTTTAAATAATATTAAAAAATTACATGAAAAAAAAAAAAAATCAAAATTTCACATATGGACCTTAGTTTTGTGTTGCAAAACCTAAAAAAGTTAAAACATTCAATAATTATTGAGATAATGGTAGATCCTATGGAAGTTCAAACTTTCAGTGTTTACTTATAATATAATAAGATTTGTATTTGTTCATTTCTAAATATTTTTCACTCCTCAATGTAAGAGCATTAGTCTAATTTTATAAAAGCAGCAGTCTAAACCTATATAAGTTTTTTATAAGGTTTGTTTAACTATTTAAGATCCATACAGAAATTAATACTCATGTTTAGCAAAACTGAAAAATTTAAATATTTTACATAAGTATCTTATAAAATGCAAAAATTATGGTAACAACTTCAATAAAAATATCAATTGGAAGTTTAAATTAAACTAAAAATTTCCAGCATCATAATTTTTTTATTTTTTTATTTATATTAATTTACTTCCCCAAGACCAAGAAGACCACTACAGATTAGGAGGCTACTTAATTGTGGTTATAACCCTCTCTCAACTCTATATCTCCAAAACACGAACTTTGACTAACATGGCTGCTGTGTGGAAAACAAGTTGAGCGAAATAGTGGGGATCGAACTCGGAACCACTTGCTTATCAAGCAAGACTCTACCACTACACCACTACTGCATTTACCACAAGTTATTCCGTCACTTTATCTTGATCAACTTAGCTTTTTTTATTTTGCTCTAATTTGTTTTCAATGTTTAATTTATCACTTGATTTGATTTGCTACATTTTTAATCTTTCAACCATCTTTTTGATTGCAAACATATAATAATTACCAGGATTATTATTTATAAACATTTAGTTTACCACTTTATCTTTTGGACACCATTCTTAAAGTTTTGCATTTTAAGAACTTTTATTGTTTTGAGTTTTTTTATGAAAGCACCTTTCTAGCATGTTTTCATCAGATAAATCAATAAATATTGGCTTGATTATATCCCTAATTACAACAGGCCGTCTTGGTTTTTCTTTATACACATGTTTCGACAATATTGTTATATGGACCATATATAGGAATATGGACCAGGTATTAATGTAGAATCAAGACATTCAATGTTCCACAACACATTGAATGTCTTAATCTTGAAAATGCCTCAAATTCACAAAACTAAAGCTTCTGTAATGTCCTTTTCCAATTTCATGCATTGCAATTACTAAATATTAGACATTTTATTTGAAACTTTTTTACTGGTTAGAACTTCATGATCCATAAACACTCAATACAATTGAATAGCAACAAAGAAAATTAAACCTTTTTTTTTAATGATCTATATTCATGTTAAAAGACTTCATCTCACAGTCAGGGCACTTTCAAACAAAGGCAAGAGGCTGTATATCAACATCAATATTAACATCAATTAAAAGATTATTGGACTCATTTTGATTACTGTGAGGTTGTGGAATAGCTTCATCATTGACAATAAGATTGTAGATTGAAATTGCAAAGTTAGGAAAAAAATAATGATGATTCTTCATTATAAAAGTATATATATTTCAAGAAAAAAACTGGCAATCTTGATTTTTTTCATCCTTTTATGAAAAAACTCTAGAAGCACTAGTTTTTCTTCTCCTCAAAAAGTTTTTATATTGTACAATTAGAAATAATATATTTATTCTCACTAAAAAAAAAAAAACAAAGAAAGAATAATAAAGAAGTATACTCAGGCTATATTTAACATTAATAACTTAAAAAGATAAAATTAGCTTTCAATCTACACAAGAAATTAAGTAACATTTTAGCAGAGCGGTTCGGTTATATAATTTTTATGGCAAAAAAAAAAAGCTAAACTATCACTTAGTATTTTTTAAAACCTTTTTTTACTGCTCAAGCCGTTCAATAAGAATCAATAAATGATGTATAATCATTGCAATGCTATTTTTAAGGACTAATACACTTTAGTACTTTATTTTAAATTAAAAATCAAAGCATTTAGACCATACATAAACAACATTTCAACAGAATATGTGCAAAAAGATTCCTTATGCAGTAATAACTTAATTTATAACTACTTACTTTTAAGTAAATTAAAAAACTACTTTTTATCAAACTTTAAAAAAATGTAGTTTAATCTATAAACTAAACAATAATTTATAGAAACATATACACTATATTCATAACAATTTTTACAAATCTCAACAAAAAAAGTCAGTATTAGTGAGTTGCGCAAATATTTATATATTAATATAAGTTTTACACCAAAACTTTACAAACTTCATAACATAAGTTTTCTACCTAACGTAACTTTTATTGCTTAAATCAAGTTGAACATTTTTTGAAGATGTTTTGTGAATACCATAATTTGAGAGATGAACTTACAAAAAAAAAAAAAAATCCAAAGTTTTGTACTAAGCAACTATGCAAATTTTGTAAATACAAAATTACTAAGTTTAGAACTTATGCCAAACATACATCAAATTTACGCCTAACTTATGCTTAAAATTGTTTTGTGAACCCGCACCCAGATCTGCAAGACAAAAAATTGATTGTTTAAAGAAAAAACACCAAAAATCTTACTGTGGATTACAAGCAATCTTTTAAAACTCATTTAAAATGCAATATACCTATCAAGATTTTATGTTATATAATTGAATATAATATAACTGCACTATATGATGGAATCCTATATGCCATTGAAATCTCAAGTTCTTGAATGAGGTTTTTGCTCAGTCTACACTTAAAAATGTTTTTTACAAAATTTATTGACTTCAACACTTTGTACAAGGTCTTTTTTTTTTTTTTTTAATTATCTTCGCTTCCAACAAGGCTGCAAGCAACCACTAATTAGTGTTGGAAGTTACTGGAAGAGAAAAGATGAAGATTGTAGAGCAAGATAACGATTGCAGACGACTTAAAAGATTGCAAATTAAAATTGAAGGAAGCGAATTCCAAAGAACTGATGTTCGAGGAAAAAAACTAGACGAATAAGAGTTTTTCGATCACTTAGGAACAGTAACAGAAAATGGATGAGACTTAATTGAATGACGAGTAACACGAGAATGAACTTTAGTAGATGGCACAAGAGACGCTAGCTCTTTTGAGCAGTGCCCATTATAGTATTTGTAGAAAAGAGAAAGAGAAGCAACATTACAACGATGTGACAGAGGTTGAAGGTTGGCTGCAAGAGCAGGTCCAACTATGTTTACAATGCGTTTTAGCAGCCTGTCTAAAAGAGAAAGGGCATCATTAGAAGACCCTCCCCAGATATGGCAACAGTATTCCATACAAGGCCGGATTTGAGATTTATAGAGATAGAGAATAGATTCCAGAGTAAGAAAGTGACGAGCTCGATAAAGAGAAGCAACTTTAGCAGATGCTAATTTTGCAACGGATTTGATATAAGGTTTCCAAGAAAGATCAGAAGTAAGAGTTAATCTTAGAAGATGAAGGGTAGGAGACTCATTGAGTACATTACTGTTCATAAATATAGGAAGGTCTAAACTATTACAATAACGATTGGCCGAAAAAAATTGAGTTTTATCTGAATTAAAGTTTACCAGCCACTGTAAAAATTGAGTTTTATCTGAATTAAAGTTTACTGAGCCCCATGCTGTAGCAGAAGTGAGATCCTTTTCAAGCTCAGATGCCCCCTGCAAGCAATCAGAGGGAGTTGGCTTCTTATCGTGACAAGAATATATGGTAGTATCATCAGCGAACAATGCCACCTTAGATGTGAGAATATCTGGAAGATCGTTAATGTAAATTAAAAAGAGTATAGGGCCAAGGATTGAACCTTGGGGAACCCCTGAGGTTACAGAATAAGAAGAAAAGTGCTGTCCATCAAGGACAACTTTTATACTACAATTGGAAAGAAAGGATTCAATAATCTTAAAGATGTTTCCAGATACACCGTAAGAAGAAAGCTTATGGAGAAGACCAGCATGCCAAACTTTATCAAACGCTTTAGAAATGTCAAGAGCAATGGCCTTAACCTCTCCATCTTTATCTAATGCGCGATAAAACCTATAGGTTATTACTGATAGCAAATCAGCCGTAGAACGAGAAGATCGAAATCCATATTGATGATCAGAAAGTAGGTTATGAGATTCGAGATGAGAGATTAAGTGTTTGTTAATTAAAGATTCAAAAACCTTGCTTATGATAGGAAGAAGACTAATGGGACGGTAGTTAGACAAATCGGATCGCTCTTCAGAACTTTTAAAAATAGGGATAACAGATGCTTTTTTCCAGCAGGTTGGAAAACAAGACTCTGATAAGTACTTGTTAAATAGTTTTAAAAGGATAGACAACAGCTCCGGAGAACACTTCTGCAAGACTATAACAGGTATGTTGTCCAGGCCGCAAGCTGTAGAAGAGTATAAGCGGGAAATCACTTTAGATACAGAAGCTGGAGCGATACGAATGTCGAGCAATCGATCAACCTGTTTGACAGCTATATTAGGTAGAACGCAACTAGTGGCATCAAGAGATGATATTGATGAAAAGTTGTTGGCAAACAATTCAGCTTTGTCTTTAGGGGAGGTGACAAAGTCTGAACCATACAAAAGAGGTGGAATTACAGACTTGCCCTTATTATTGATACTATTAAAGATTCTCCAGAAGTCACGAGAGCCTAATTTTTGTGATGAAATATGAGATTTCATGATCTGAGAATAACGGGCTTTGGCGTTAGAAAAAACCTTTTTACAATGGTTCCTAGCAGTAATAAACAGACGTCGGTTTTCTAGAGAATTGTTTTGCTGATAGATATGGAAGTAATGGTTTCGATTGGTAATTGCAGCATTACAATGTGAGGAAAACCATGGAGAAGAGTGAGGCTCAACCTGGAATCGTCGAGAGGGAATAAAAGATTCCATACCAGCCTGAATCCACGAAGTTATGTAAGAAGCACATTTGTCAACAGGGAGACGAAAGATTTCTAGTTAGGGGCCATCACGAAGAAAATCACGGAAAGAGTCCCTGTCAGCTTTAAGGTAGTTGTAAGATGTACGATGATAGAGGGATTCTGATGGTAAAGAAGAATGAGTAATAGTTTTAGAGAGACCAAACCATGATCAGAAGCACCTAAGGGTGAGTGTGAAGAAACTGAGCACTGACTAGGATCAGACACAAGACATAAGTCGAGTAGAGAAGGTAAATGATTTGGGTTGTCTGGAAAGTGAGTTGGAAAGTTGACTATTTGAGTTAGGGATTGAGAAAGACAAAAGCTACTCAGGTAGTCAGGTTTCCCGAACTCTGCTACCACAGAGTTCGGGAAACCTGACTACCAGCCAGCCTCAGAACCACAAAACTGAGTTTTAGAGCTGTACCTTCATTTGGAGATAATAGAATGAGTTGCCTAGTCATAAAAACAGAGAGACAAGCAAAACCCATGAATCGAGTCAAGAAGATCCAGCGTTCAACATCCTAAACTGGAAACAATGTATTAAAAATACATCTGCGCCAGCCTAATGGCTGAAGAAGGAGTGCAAGGAAGCAGGACATGAAGCAGAATGTACTGGGTTACATGTTACCAGTAGCAGGATAAACCTGACCTGACCAAGGTCTAGCTGTTTTGATCTAGAATCATGTCAAATTAAAGACCAGAAATTAGGATGTTTTTAAATTTTATTTAAAATGATATGAAGCAAACCTACTGAGCAAAAAGAGACCAATATTTTGTTTGAATTCTGTTGTTATTTGAATTTTGTTGAAATTTGTTGTTGTTTTGAATTTTGTTGAAATTTGTTGTTGTTTTGAATTTTGTTGAAATTTGTTGTTGTTTTGAATTTTGTTGAAATCTGTTGTTGTTTTTTATTTTGTTTTAAGTTAATTATCTAATTATCTAGCAAAGTTAATTATCTAACAATAACCTTAATCTTATAACCCAAATTTCCATACATATGCATATTTGTAATTCAAATTCGCTTGTAACCCAAATTTCCATACATATGCATATTTTGTTCAGTTATTTACAGTATTGAATTATATTTAATAATTTTTAACAGTAATGTTAGTAATAACTCTCACCATCTGACACTACCACATGAGCAGTAACTCTCAACATCTGACCACATGAGCATGAGAGTTATATGACATTAAGATAACAAAATAAAGATTATTAAAAAAGTAGTTACCAGCCCTCTTATTCATAAAACCAAGATAAATGAGTTTTGATCTTGTCTTGTTTACAATAGTAAAAATTTCAAAATAAAATTTCAAACAATAAAAAAAAGTTTAAAACAAATTGAACATGACTTGCAACATTATGTAAAATATGGTGCCACATATGCCTATAAAAACTTTTAGAGTTCAGAAAGGAGAAAGAAAAAGTGGAACCATATTAATTACAATTTACCTTGGAACTTTAAACCAGGCTTGTGGAGCCGAGCCGGAGCCATGGAGTCTTAATTTTTTGGTGAAGTCAGAGGCGCAAAAATCGAGCGGCTCTTGGCTCTCAGGTTTTTTTTAAAGGAATAAAATGTTTTTTTTTTACTGTAGACAAACTCTATTCATTCATTGTTTAACTAATTTGTTGAATGAATTATTTATTGAATTTCTATTTTTTTTTTAATATTTTTTTAAACAATTACAGTCTTGCCAAAATGTAATAAAATTGAATATTTTAACAATTTTGCACTCAACAAAATATTATCTTTTAATAGCATTTCCTAATATGATTTATTAAAAAAACAAAACAAGTAAATTATATATGGAAACATTCTTACAGTATTACATATATTGCTTTATATTATATTTTTATACTAATATTATGCTGTTGATTACTTGATGCGCGATTTAATGATCAAAGGTTATTCATATCTTAAAAATTATACTAAAGTATGCGATCGTGAAATTCGGAACGATGAATTTCGTTTTAAACTTGTCACAAACACATTAAATTTTTTTTTTTTTTTTTTTTTTTGTGTAATTAAATTAAGTATCGATAGTATTAACATCAACAGTCAATATATTTTGATGAGACTTTAATTAAGAGTTAAAATATTTCTCTTAATTAAAATCTCATCGAAATAGTTCAAAAAACAAAAAAAAATTTGCACAACTATCTACAAAATCCTTCTGCATTGTTACTTACTGACTGCTAAAACCTGAGCTTGAAAACTTTATGATTAAGTGCTTACAAAATTTAATGGCTTCATAATTATGGATGACAAAACGTACATCAAATGTAATTTCAAACATCTCCCAGGTCCAAAATTTTACACTTAAATTGTTCTTGGATGTGTCACCAACAAGTTTAAATATAAATCATTGTATAAACTTGGTAAGTAACTTCTCTTGTGGCAAGCGATATGCAACTGTGGTTTGAGATCTCGAGCTTTCATCACATCGTCAACTTTAAACTTGGATGTTTACATCAAGAAATTCTTGCAAAGACTGCCATTTTACCAAAGTCACAATATCCCCAATTGGTTCTGGCCTGATTTTGCTTCTTGTCATTATTCTAAGAAGACCGTAGAGTGGTACAATTCGAGAGACATTAAATTCATACCAAAAAGCTTGAATTCATCAAACTGTCCACAGTTCCGTCCCATTGAGATATTTTGGGGAATCGGCAAAGAAAATTTGCGTAAGTGTGGCAAAACAATAAGTACAGTTAAAGGTTTGATTATAAGACATTAGAAGGAAAAAAAATTGCAAAAGACACTGTGCAGAAGTTGATGTTGTTGATTAGTGTAAATGTTTGCTTATTTATTTGAAATAATGAAAAATATTAAAATGAAAAGCATTTTTATAATCTTCAAGTTTCTTAGATTAAAATAAATATTGAAGTTTTTGCATTAGTTTAACTATTTTTCATTTGAATTTTTGATTGTCAATCAAAAATTCAACTCAGTAAGGACGTAAGAAAGACATCTTTTAAATGTCTTTTGAACGCTTTGACATCTTTGGGACATTTAAAAGACGTCTTTTTTAAGTACCGTGTCCACTGGGTAGAATTATAACTAAAATTAGAAGTAAAAACTCTAGTTTTGGGTATATAATATATAGAAAAAAATCCCAAAAAAAACCCAAACAATTTTTCTTTTCAAATGTAATACCTGGTAGTAGAGTAGTGATAGTAATACCATAACCTTGTAATCATGAAAGTTGGTTAGAAATTAATTGCTGTAATTGGTTTGGATTTGGGTTTGCAAATGTAATCAAAAAAAATATATTCCAAAACTTGCGATTTTTGTTCACAAAGTACAGGAGCCGGAGCTGAGCCAGAGCAGAGCCGTAAAAAAAAAAAAAAATTAGGCTCCACAAGCCTGCTTTAAACCAAAAAAATTTGCTATAAGGAATACAAACATGTATTTTGTTAAGTTGCTGTTGTGCTTTTTCTTGTTTTTTGTTGAATCAAAAAAAACATTAAAATTAAATATTAAAATTAACATATTAAAAAAAATCATCTAACATCAAAATAAAAAGTAATAAAAATCACAATTGAATTTTCATTATCCTTAATAAAACAATTTTTTTCAAACACTTAAAAAAATTACTTCAAAAAAAGTTCCTGCAATTAATGAACCACAATTGTTTTCAAATAATCTGAAATCGATTTTCTTCCAAAATGACTTCCTTAAGAGAACATCATTCCATGAATTTGTTTTTTGTAAATAATTGAGTTCTTTCTTTACCTAAAAAAACTTCAAACTTTAAAACACTTCATAATACTTTTTATTTGAAACTTAAAAAAAATTTAAAAATTAAAAATTAAAGGAAAACAACAAATAAAATAACAACTAAAAAAAATTAAAAAGAATTTAATTATCATATTTTATTTCTTTAAAAATAAATTAAAAGTTAAAATAAATTACCAACAAAACAAATCTATAAAAATCTATAACTATCAAAAATGTATGCACAAAGTAAAAAAAAAATAATAAAAAACTTACTTCACATATAAGCACATTATCAGCAAATGGAAGTTTGAATAAATCTGAAAAAACTTTTGCTTGTTTATATGCTTGGTTCTGCAACAGTATTGTGAATACAAACTTTATTTCTTGATCAAATATGTCAGTATCATATGTGAAAAGATTTGCAAGCTGATAATCAATGTTGGAGTTATAGATAATGTCAACTGCTTTTTTTATTTGATCAAAGTCAAGAACTAAATTCAGATAATTCTTATAAATAATTCACTTATAAAACAGCTTAATATGTAAAATTTAAAAAAGTTAAAGAAATTTATTGTGTTTCAGTTCCCTATTATATTATATTATAATACAGTTTAAAAAAAATGATAGAAGTATAAATCTTAAGAGATTCTTTATTTTTATGAAAAGATAAATAAAGATGAGAAATTTTGAGAATCTCTTTATATTATTAACTTAAAAGTGTTAATAGTAGTTTTCAAGCCTGTTTGACACAGAACCCTTGTAGCAATCTTGTAACCAAGGTAATGGCAAGAAAGAGTCACAGCAATATTTTTAATAAGAAAATGTGAACAAAAGTGTATGCAAATATCCTTAAAACAAATATCTTCAAATTATGTAATATTATAACATATTTCACAGTTTGCCAGTTTTACTTTCACTTGAAAATTGGTGGCAACATCTAATTTTGATCTATAGCATTTATTTCCATTTTATAAAGTCTTTTGTTTATTAAATAGTTTTAAAACTTTTTTCAGACAACACGCCTGTGTGGCAGAGTGGTTAGCATGCAGAGCTTCTGAAGCAAAGCGCAGTGGTTAGAATCCTACTAAAGAAACTTTTTTTTCTAAAATATTACATATTTCTAAAATGATTTTTCTAAAATACAAAACAAAACACTTTTGAAGTTTTGTAGATATTATTTAAATAACAAATGTAAAGATATCACAAAGAAAAGGGAGAGAATTTTAAAAAAAGCTTAAAATTTCTAAAAAAATCAATACCTAGAGAACATTATTGTGCATATGTCATGATAGAAATACTTCTGTTATTTTAGTTTTACATTTCAAGTTTTCTACAATTAAGTTGAGTTCATGCAAGGAAAAAGGGTATATAAGATGCACTGTTAAGCTGGACATATGTTTCATTTTACTTGATATTTTTAACAAAATTACAAATAAAAATTTTCTATTCAAGTCTTCATTTCCATTTTTAGTTAAGTTTAATCATAATTATAATGATTCTTATTGTAACTTATTTTTACAGCTAAGCTTCATATTTTAGCTCCTAAAGATATTCAAATATGTGTATATATTTATTTTATTTATTTATTTCTTACATTTAAACATGTTGGAACTAGATAAATATCTACAATATCAAGTTCAGTTTTACGAAGAAATTAAAGTATAATGTTAGATTGATTTTTTAAATATATACTTAACCCTATCAAATATTTTTCTTCAACAAGTATTAAAATGTTTGAAATGCACATAAGTTAATAATTTTAATAAGATTTTTTAAAAATGTTTTTAATGATTAAGATCATTTATCAAGTTTATTTTTTTCTGACTTATTGCTTTTAGAAGAGGTTTTTCTGACTTATTGCTTTTAGAAGAGGTTTTTGAACAGCTACTCCATTTAAGCAAACAGATTTTAAGCAAAGTTTTACAGTTCTTTCTGAAATTTTATTATGAGCAGCATTAAAGTTAGATTTTACTTTTTTGGGCTGTAAATTATCTATTTTGTTTACATGAGAGTATAATTAACTAGTCTTCAGATTTTGATGTCCTGTTATTTTCCTATCTTTATTTAAACAGTAAATTTAAACTGACAAATAGTATCACTCACTGTTGATTTTCAACAATTTTGAATGTCTAGTAGAACAACTATCTAACTATATCCAGAGTAAAAATTGAAGAATGTGTTTCTAATGATAAATTACATTTCTTTGACATTTTATATTATTTTTTTAAATTTTAGTCTAAAAATAATCAAAATGCACTTTTATAAACTGAAAATTAAAAAATAAATTTAGTTCAGCTATGCCAAATTTAGTTCAGCTATATAAAATATTTACTAAATTAATTTATTAATCCAATATATTATATTAACGAAATTATGCTTTGATGACAAAAAAACAGCTAAATTTTATTGACAAATTTTTTAATAAGTATGTTCGAGCATGTTTATAATATGAAAACAAAGAAAATATTTTGCATTTTAATATTAAAAACACATTAGCAAATCTTAATTGAATTATTTCATGGTTTACAAACAATTTTAAAATTTAATACTATAAGTGACCAGAATTATTTAAAACTATAAGTGGCTGGAAACTTTTGCTGGGCAGTATATATATATATATATATATATATATATATATATATATATATATATATATATATATATATATATATATATAATTTATAAATTCACCTGGCCAAGACTTCAGAGTCTACTATATATATACTATATATATACATATATGTATTTATGTATGTGTGTGTGTGTGTATATATATATATATATATATATATATATATATATATATATATACACACAAATAAATATTTACCTTTTTTTGTAAACTTGTTCCCATATTTAGATTCCACAATGATATTAACTAACAACTGAACATCAAGCTGAGATTCACAATTAGAAACCATAAGACTTAAACATTCTTGAGTAAAATCCTCCATCTTTTCAGCTGTTATATCATATGGAGATGATTTGGCTTGTAGAAAAAGAATAAAGCTACTTTGAAAACTGCTTAAGAGAGATACAGACTTATTGTGTTCAAGCCGGTTAAGAAATGACTCAATACATTGCAAAAATTTTACAAGAACGTGACCCTATCAATAAAAAAGGAGATCAATAATATAGTTCAAAGATAAAATATTATCAATATAGACATTTAAAAAAAATAATGAATATTTAATTACAAATTAAAAAAACTAGACATACTGGCATAAATATTTGAAAGCCTTGTGATGGAATTTCGCCATATTTGACACTGTGTAAAAACATTTCTTTTATAATTGTAAATAAATCTTCAGTTTTCCATGTGTGGTTAAATATATCTGAAAAAGGAAAACTAAATTTTGTAGACAGCAATTTCAAATAGAACTTTCAAAACAATTATCACTTGGTTATAACAAAGTATTAAAAGCTTACTTGATAAATCAAAGGAACCTTCACTTAACCCATCTAAAGATAAATTAATATTCATAATTTAGTTAATATCAAAACTTAGTTATTACTTATTTTCGTAATTAAAAAATGCTACTTTTGTTGTTTTAAAAAACATTTCTCAGATATAATGAGATTTAATGAGCATGATATAATGAGAAGTGCCAAAAGTCAGAGACCTGGAAATCTAAAAATTTTTGTGAAAATGTCTTGTTTATGTGTACAAAAAAATACTATAGAAATCAAACAATTTCAAAGAGCAGGACTTTCTTGCAGTGAGTATTTCCGATATTTTGAGATTTAAAAAAAAAAATAAAAAAATTTGCATCAAAATATTTATTTTAAAGAAGGTAATATCTAATACATTAAAGCTGTAATATAACATAATGATGCAGTTGAAGTTAGCATTTAAAAACATGGGCCTCAACTTCCTGTTGCTATGTTTGATCTTGCAATTTATAACAACAACTTGTTCTAAATAATAATGCAGCCTAGTGGTAAAGCGCTTGGATTTTTAAGCAAGAAATTCCAAATCCAAGTCTCTGGTAATAACACGCTTGACAAAAAGTCTGCAGAGAACATGTTTCTTAAGGTTTAAGTTTCAAAGAGGATTGTAACAACATTAAAAAAAAAAGTAGCTTCCTAGGTTTTAATGACCTTTTCAACCTTGAAAGGTGAGTACAGTAATAAAAAAAATAATTACAAAATCTATTGAAAATACTCAATATTAATGTAAAATATTATCATTATTTAACATCCCAGGAAACGTATCGCACATCTTGTTTGCTCATGTTTAAAGTTGTTTTTTTAAACAACCAAGTTTTAATATAGTAAGCCTTTTAAGAATATGCCGCAAAAAAAAAAACTATAAGAAACTACAGAGAATAAAAAATGAATACAAAAATGTTGGATTCTCTAAATTGTGCATTTAAACCTGTGGTAAGTAATTAAAATATAATAACTTACCATGAGACGACATAATAACTAATTAAATAAATAAATTTAACATTTTTAAAAATCTTTAGTACAAACTAATTTAAAGTTTATTTCCTGATGAACTTTAATTGATATTGACAATGCTTCAAAAGCTTGTCGGCTAGTGCATTGTTAATTTAATTTACTTTTTTAAGGATAATTTTAGGAGCTAATTTAAAATCTTTTTTATAAATTATCAAATAAATAATTTCAAACAGAGCAATCATTATGTTCATTATCATATTCATATTTTATTATCATGTTCACTATCATATCTCTAACAATTTGTATTAACATTAGAAATTGGGCAATATAATGAAAACAATTTCAGACAGGCATTAAATGTGGTAAATAAATTTATAAAAGAAACCATGTTATTCTTTTATTTAATTTCTTCTTTCATTACAAAATTTATTAATAAAATATTTTATTAATAAATTTTATAAAAAGCAATTTATTTTCTTATTTTATAAAAAGCAATTTATTTTCTTATTTCCCTATTATATAAGTAATGAGAAAAAACATCAAATATAGCAACAAAAAAAAAGCAAAGACATTAAAGTGCTTCCTGGGAAAGCTTGCATACATGTTAATTCTTGAATAGAAAACTTATAATTAAAAATAATTTTTTTTTTAATTATAAAACATTAGGTTTCAATGGTTGGCTTCAATACAAAGTTTTGTATGACAAATTAATAAGAAATTTAAAGATAAAAAAAAAAAGAAAACTAAAAGTACATAAAAAGAATTTGGTCATCTGAAAAATTTATCTGCTAGTCAAACAGAAGAAAAATATAAAAGCATTTAAAGAAGTTATGGAAGAAAAAACTAAAATTATTAAAAAAAATAATCCATCAGATTTTAAAAAGGAATTCAATTCCACCTTAGTTTCTTCAGCTCTATTGGCTAAATACTTTTATAGAAGATTGTGAAACAACAAGCAATATTTGTTCTTAGTTAGGTTAAGATTAGAAACATTGAATTTTGTTGAAAACTTCAACATAGTTTGTAAACAAGTTGAAAATATTTATCACCCAGTGAATAATGATCATTTATTTAAAGATGTGTCTGGAGAAAACAATTATACTAAATCTTGTACAAAAGAAGTGTCAGGTGAGTTGACAATTCATACTAATAAGTGTCAAGTGAGTTGGCAATTCATACTTATAAGAAAAATAAAAAAATTTAGTGAAAACATCAGAAAAAATTAACTCTAAAATGAAAAATTTACAGTTAATTTGACTCATTTATAACTCTTCACTTAAAATAAAAAGTTGAAGTACAGTTAATTTCCAGTATTTCAAACATCGGTAAACTTGAACTTTTGCTATCTTGAACTTTTTTTTTGGTACTTTGAAATTGTTTAACTGATTACTATAAAAATTCACTAGTATAATCTCTGATAACTTGAACATTGTTAAACCACAAGTTAAACCATTTTTTTTCCCCTTTCAGCAAATTTCTTCGGATAACATAAACTTTTTGTATTGGAAATAAAAAAATCAAAACATCTTGATCAAAATTTTGCTTTAGAAGTCATTCCATATAAAACATAAAAAACAGTAACTAAAATAAATCATAATAAAATTAAATAACCATGGTTTGAGGACAAATATATCACTTCCAACAAAGACCAGTGAAAATTTAGGATCAAACACAGAAATTTCAGGTAAATTAAAATTACCTTTACTAAATTAGATTTAGAATGGCAGTATCATTGTCTCTTCCATAAACCCTAATGTTAACAATTGTCAAACAATATTTAGCATTATAAACAGCTAATAAAACCATAAGTTTATTTATTTTTCAATTTGTTTGTTAACAAGTTTTTTGTAGTTGTAAAAAGAAGAATCAGATTTCTATACATTGCGTAAATAAACTGAATAAATTTATTAATGATAATTACCATTCTGTTATGTCATTTTGGGCTCTTAGAAATATTTTTTCGAGAACTTCTCATATACCATAACAAGTTTATTTTATTATATTGCATACTGTAGCTCTTTTAGCGCAAAAATAAAATGACTGAGTCTGTTGTAAATCTCCTGTAGTCAGTTATTGAATTGTAATAATGAACCTTTGTGGTAGACATTTTACTGAGACTTTTTTGTTATTGAAGATCTGATTAATGACAAAGATAATTAAGTCTGCCAGGAGACATTATTGAGTTTTGTTGAGAACAAATTTTTATAAAATAGAATCCATGGAAATAAATCTTGATTATCTTAACACATTTATTAAATAGTTCTCTGACCCAAACATTTTTTAAATAGTTTTCTGATGTTTTTGTTTTTTTTACACTTTTCCTGGCTTTATAAAATTAAAAGTATTACAAGAAGTCAACAATATTAAAATTTATTTTCCAGTTAACCATTTTTTTTCTGTTAACACTGTTGTTTTAAAGATTTTTACACCAATTCTATTTAATGAAAATATTGCGTTGCACAACATATTACCGCACTATCAACAAATGTTGCATAATATTGTAAGATGTAGCTTGGTCTTAACATTGAGGACTGATATTCAAAATTTTTAAATTTCTGTGCCTACAGTTGGAGGTTATTTCACTTTTTGTAATTAATAGTTTCTCTTTATTATACATCAAAATTTGAAAACAAAAAAAAAAGCCCATAATGCATTTAAAAAATAAATGATTGTATTAGAAAAATATCTAGCCAAATTATAAAAACTTCTTACATAAGTAAACAGTAATTTACAACTTTTGATTTATTGTTTGTTTATTTATACATTATATGAATTATTTATCATTAAAATTGTTATTTACATTAACAATATATTGAAAACTGATATTTTTATTAAATGTGACAATACTAAAAAATATTTACTTTGCAGCTTTTTAATAACTCCGCATCGATCTTGATCATCCAGGATGCACAAATACCAGCTACATATACATTCCAAACGACTTGCTTCCTAACATATTGTAAAAAATTATGTAACAAATACTTTACATATGCATATAATATATATATATATATATATATATATATATATATATATATATATATATATATATATGTATATATATATATATATATATATATATATATATATATATATATATATATATATATATATATATATATATATATATATATTTGTTGGGTTTGTGTTTTTAATGTTAGGCAGATTTGAGTAATTATATGACAGCACAAAATAGAGTCATTCCTTAATATATGTATTTTTTAATTGTTGATTTCTTATGCCATAGTTTTTCATTTTTATGATTTACATCAATGTCATATCTATGCTTGATATTGTTGTCAAGTGTGTATTTGAGTTTGCCATTAAGATTCTTTTTTTTCTAAGATTTTTCTCATGTATTTTTTCGTTTTCTGTTAAATCTATAACTAATTTATATTAATTTATAAAAATTCTTGGAGAGTAATGAAAAGTTAATGAAAAAAATAATATATATAAATATAATATATATATATATATATATATATATATATATATATATATATATATATATATATATATATATATATATATATATATATATATATATATATATACTGCCGCCCTAAGTAAAAACGCAGTAAACAACAAAAATGACATTCTGAGAAAAAGCCACTTTTAAATTTTGTGTGTATATATTTTTTTAACTTACGGCAAAATGAACTATGGGTTTGATGACTTCGGAATATACCACAATATTTTTATATAGAGCGTTATTACACAGAAAACGATGTTAA
Source organism: Hydra vulgaris (assembly GCF_022113875.1). NCBI lineage: Eukaryota > Metazoa > Cnidaria > Hydrozoa > Anthoathecata > Hydridae > Hydra > Hydra vulgaris. The sequence goes on from NC_061160.1 coordinate 57,492,006, forward strand.
AACGTTTGGTGCAATAATCTCGATTTTTCAATTTTTGCGATTACTGCGTTTTTTCTTAGGACGGCAGTATATATATATATATATATATATATATATATATATATATATATATATATATATATATATATATATATATATATATGCAGATAATTTTAGTATATTTATAAATATATAATCTTTTAGAATTTTTGCTTTTGCTAAAGCAGTGGTAACTGTTTTAGCAAAATCAAAAGAGTGAAATTTAGTGAGTGAAATTCAATTTTTATTATATTTGTATGTGTTTGGTGGCCTTTTATTTTTTTCATTAACTGTGTAACTTTTTTAACTTATCTTTTGCCAATTTCAAGGCTGTTTAAGATTAAAAAGGTTGCTTCTTCATCATTTCTTACATTTAAATTGACATGATCGATTCCACTTATTATGTTGTTCACGCGGTTTATTTTTCATTTGTTGTTTTTAGTTACTGCTAAAACAATAGCTGCTTATAATTCTTTTGTTATGCTTTACTTGTTACCAGATACCATTTTGTCTAAATAAATTCTGTGCATTAGGAATACTAATGTTGGTATCTTCTATTTGGGTTTTGCCTATATTTGTTTCAAGTTCGTCTATTACTTTTTTTAATTCATTGATAACTTTATCTTTCTCTAGAATTGTATCAACTAGTTGGTCAAATCTTTGATTAACTTTTAACTTAAAAATTAACCATAGGTCAAGAATTTTCAAACTAAGTTATTTTTCTTTGGTAATTAAGTTATAATAGCCAACATCAGATGTTGATCCTATTTTACAATTTTATATAAATTTTAACCAAATAATTATATGAATGCATAATTTTTCCAGTTTTAAGTCATAAGTAATCCAAAATATCGCTTATTACTTATTAACACAATAAAACTAGAGCTATTAATGTATTTTTTTCTGTGATATACACAAAGAATATTAAAACACCTACTATTAATTATATATTTATAAATATACTAAAATTATCCGCATATATATATATATATTTATATATATATATATATATATATATATATATATATATATATATATATATATATATATATATATATATATATATAAATAAACAAATATGTATATATATGTAGAAATGGGTTAAAACTTACTGGTTAGCAGAAAGAACAAAAAGTAGCTTATAAGGATTAAATCTAAAAAAACAAAGAGATAAAAAGACCAGATACACAGCTGTTCGGTATGAAGACAAAAAGTAAAAAAAAAAAAAAAAAAAAATGAGAAGGAAACTTGAGAACTCATTAACAATGTAGTATTATAAATTGGGAAAATAGGCAAAAAAAAATTTTTAGTCAGATATAGAACCCTTGATTGGATATATATAAATATAGATATATGCATATATAATATATATGTATATAAGGTAAGCAGATTATTGAAAAAAAAAATTAAACTTGATAACTCAAATCAATTAATCGATTAGTTAGTAGATGAGAAGTAAAGCAATAAAACAGAGATAAAAAGCAAATAAGTGAGAAGAAAAATAAGAGAAAAAAGTGCAGAGGAAAAACTAAACTATAATAAAATAAAAAATACTATATTAAAATAAGATAAAAACTACAGATAAAAACATAAACGTTTTAAAATGCGTCTTGTCAGCTCAAAAGTCTAAAAAGCAGGATAATATAATAATACATAAAACTTGTACAATCCTCAATATTACGATAATAGAACAATAAATATTTAAATTTTTTTTAAATGAAAAACTATTATCAGCTATTATCAGCTATTAAACCATAAAAACCGTTAGAAAAAACTGTAAAAAAAAAAACTTGTTTACAAATGAACTAAAAACTATGGTAAAACAACTTCTGATGTAATTAAAATGTGTAAATATTTAGTCTCCAGTATCAAAAAAGGACAGTAAAAATTTGAACGTCGACACTTAAATAATATTTTGTCAGGCCTTTTTATTAGGCAGGTTGCTTTCGTGGTGATATAAAATTAAAATTTTCTAATGAAGGCCGAAGTTACAAATTTTGGATGTTGTTTTAATACGTTTACAGTGTTTTATAATTTTCCATTTTGTGTGTTTTATGTTTTATTTTTTTAAATTCCAAATTTCTGAGAAGCTCAGTATCATTTCTGCATCATTTCACAACATTGAAAGATTTTAAACGATCTATCATATAGGATCTAAGGTTATTTCTCACTGACAATTAAATTGTATCTAAGGTTATTTCTCACTGATGCTGAAAGATACTTTTTCTTTAGGACTTCATCAATCACAGTAGATAAACAATATTAATTAATTAAAATTGATTGTTCCAGACTTTTTTAAAGCTTTTTCATAAGGTGGGATAGCATTATAGAAAACAGATTCATTTACTGATGTAGCAGATAACCTTATTCAACAGTGCAAGGGAGACTTTTTATAATACTAGGTGGGTGATTTGAATAACAGTGAACGCAATTCAGCTCATTGCCGCATTTACGGTATGGTTAAAAAGAATTGTTATTGAGATCAAATGTCACGTTGAGAGTTAACTAGTTTCATATTGAATTGAATGGAAATAAGATAATCATTACTTTAAAATTTTTTTAAATATCTCTAGCCTATCATCATAATATTGACCAAAATCATTTCAACTATAATGCTGTGGAAGTTGAAATGAAAGAAAAATTACTACTAACTTACATACTTTAGCGCCATTGAAATCGCCTATTGTAAGATCAAAGAGTCCACTTTTTTTCTTAACTCACGTTTTTTTGTTATTAAAAAGTAAAGGTTTTCTTGGGTATCTAATTAATGTTTTGCATTCAGTATTTATTATAAGATGATGTTTGGCAAAGTTGATTGCATTGTTATTGTTTTACTTATTAAATAATAAAAATCATGTCAAAAACTAAAAATTTGTAAAGATATTTATCCTTATTTTTCAAAAACCAGTCAGTGACATTTAAAGTGTTTTGTCATTGGTTAATAAAAATAATAAATAAGTACTATAAATAATGTTGTTTTTTATTTAAACAAAATTTATATATGCTTTTTAATTATTAAAAATTAATGATTAAATGAGCTCAAAAATTTGCGGACATATTGAAACATTTCACATTTTTCTCAAAAAATTGCATGTTTATTTATGTGAAAGTGCTTGGCAAAAGATTAGAAGGATTTCAAAGAGGCGCAACAGCAGGCATACAGACCATACCACTAAAAGCACACCAGGAAAAAATATTAATTATACCAAGTGACAAGTCAAAGAAAAACTCAATATTAGCCAAGGCAAAGAAACTCAGTGATTAAACAAACCCACAGTACTAAGGTATTTATATTTCACCACAAGCAGAGCAATATGAAAATATAAAGCTTAGAAAATTAAGAGATACAAAAAATACTGCAAAAAGACCAATCGAAAAGATAGATGAGTTTTGAAACATGGTTTCAAAACTCATCCATTGAGAACAACCTCACATCATATGAAATAAGTATTGGTGATAAAGAGAACAAAATAGAACAAATATGGGCTGTCATTGTAATTAGAAATATCAAATAGCTCATTGGATGTATATACAGACCAAACAATATAATAGACATCAAATCAAATAGAATGATCTTAGACAAATTATACATAGTGCAAAAAATAAAGTAGATGGTAAAATATATGCAGATGTAGTAATACATGGTGAGCTCAATTTTCCAAACTTATCTGGAATAGTCGATATGTTGAGAGTGTAAATAGTAGAGAAAATTCAATGTAACATATTTACAGATATAATAAACAACAAATTTTTATTTCAGCATGTTAATTTTCCAACTTTTCAACTGTCAGAAACACAGTTATAAAACAAACTAAACTTGATATTTACCAACAGAAGTAATAGTAACAGAATTTATGAGCTACAATTACATGAAGTCCTGGGTTGTACAAACAAAGGGCATTTAGTATTGACATTTAAACTTGAACTAAACATTAAACAGAGTAGCAGAATATTAAAATATAAATTTGACTACACCAAACTTCTGTTTTTATAAATAACAACACAGAAAATGTACAATACTTTTATATTAAACATAAACTAGAGTAATTTATATATACCAAAAGTTGATGTTTATGCAAAAATCAAACACAAGAGAAATTCATGGTTTAGCGATAACCTTAGAGCACTAGTTAGAATGAAAATAAAAATTCAAGATATTTAGCAGTCAAATGAAAAGATGCAGAAAAGGTCAATGATAAAATAATAATAATAAAAACAAAATAACAACAAAATTAGTATCAAAAGAAGCCGTATTAACCAGAAAGGACTATGAAAGAACTATGAAAGGACTATGAAAGGACTATGAAAGGACTATGAAAGGACTATGAAAGGACTATGAAAGGACTATGAAAGGACTATGAAAGGACTATGAAAGGACTATGAAAGGACTATGAAAGGACTATAAAAGGACTATGAAAGGACTATGAAAGGAACCTGACAATAAAATCAAACTTCCCAAACTTCTCTATAAATATGTTAAGAGTCAGAGGAATACTTAGCAATCAACTAAAGCCATTTTGAATGCTTTTTTTAAGGTTATTCAAGGACATTTAAAAAGGTTTTAATTTTTAAGGATGTTTAAGGTTTTCAAGAAGAAGCGGGAACCTCGAAGAAGATTGGGCTAAGTGTGCTTGATTTGCTTATGGAGTTTGAGTAGATATGGTAATAATTTTTTTTTTTTAATGACAGGAAAGTATTTTCTGTCAGGTTGAAGGTAAAATCAAGAAATTTTACAAATATCTAATATTTCCATTACAACTGTTCCAACATGTAACTGCCAGCAACCTTCACAATGTCCTATGCAAAGTATGTGCCTTAGTAGATATAATTTAGATTTTAAATGCAGATTTTTTGATGCAGCAGCAATCATTACATTGCAGTACAAACAACTGGCACTAATAGAATCCATGCGTTAATAAATATATGCAAATCTCAATATAAGTGAGAACAATAGTTTACAATAGAGTTCTGTAAAGATGAGTTATTTAAATTTGCTCAATATGTTGTGTAATTAAGAACAAATCAAATAGTTTACATTTTATTTTGGTTGGAATTTTAGAAAAATATTTTATTTAAACTTTATTACTAAACTAAACACTAATAAACTAAACACTTATCCAAAACTTTACAGAAAAAATTATAACTTTATAGAGAGAAAAATGGCTGATTTTATCAAAACATTGATAAAAATACAAAGATGAGGAGTGACTAATTTTTAAATTTTTTTGATAAAAATATAACTAAAAAAAAAAATCAAAAGTATAGCATACGTTCAGATCAAAATTAAAAAAAAAAATTTGTTTTACTTTTCTTTTTAAATATTTTGTTAAAATATTATTACTTTTCTTTTGAATTTTTTTTTCTTTTAATTAGTTTTTTATTTTATTAAATTGTTTTTATTTATGTACTTAGTTAGACTTATATATATAGATTGCTTTAAGATTTTAGTAGACTACTTTTTTTTAATTATTTTTGCCAGCAGTTAGCTATTAAATGTTTTATACTTGGTAGCTGACCAAGTATAAAATATACAATAGAATAAAACATTTAATACAATAAAACAATAATCACAATTAATATTCAATTCAAGAATAGAAAACCTTATAGCAAGCAGCCAAAATTGGAAGAAAAGCATGATATGAAACATAAGAGGAACACAGTAACGCTTTCCATGGTTCAGCATATTTCTCACATTCTAGTAAAGTATCTAAAAGACTGCCTGAAAAACTTGCTATGTCTGGAAGTCTTTGACCTGTATCAATAAAAGTAATAAACTAAATGTAAAAAAATAAAGTATAAAAAATTTAAACAATAGACTAATTAAGCATCCAAAATTTTAAAAACTTTTTTGTTGTCTTTTTCCATCACAAAAGTCTTCATTTTTTTCATTTGATGCAGTATTTTCAGGTGTAGACATTATCGGCTCTCTACTAGCAGAAGCACCAATGCGTGAATAAAATTGTGCGCGAACATCTCTTTTTTTTGTAAAACTCTATAAAAAATATAACAGTATAATCAATAACATTTTCAACTCAATACAACTCAAAGCCTAAAAGTAACAGAGAAATAGTTTAAAAAATCTAGAGAAAATAATTTTAGAGAAACAAAACAAAAAATGTATTAAATTCAATGTGCTGAAGAACTTTATGACAAACGCTTGTGTTAAAGTTTATTTACTTAATTTTCTTTTTTTTTAAAAACATCCTTACAGATGATTTTATAGATAAACTATTGATATTTAAAAAAAAAAAATTTATGTGTGCATTGTTTGACAGCCTTAAGTACACCTTTGGAAACTTTTTGTAGGTTCATGTGTACTTTGTTTGACAACCTTAAGTATAACTGACATTACTAATTGATCATGTCTGATATATAGATTTAGTCTGGTAGATAAAAGAAAAGGTTGATTTTTGACACTTTCTTAAGTATTTAAAAACCTAATGAATGAAAGTTTATTTGAAGAAATGTCAATAATATGGCAAAATGTTTGATTTAAAACATCTAATTTCATAGGGAAATGTTCATACCAATTTAAATACACTTCAACATGCTGATTTGCCCAAATTAAATTATTACTATACAAAGATTTCATTAAAAAGACTTTTAAAAAATTCTTAAATTTTTTACACAAAATCAAGGTAAGCGACACAGTGTCTGTAATTTGATGTTAATAGTTTACCTCGCTTCTTAAACAATAGTGTTATTTTAGTGGATAAAAATTATAATGGCAATATGCCAGTTTGTATAAATGCTTTAACAACCAATGTAAAGCATGTACACAAAATAAATGTGAAAGATTAAACACACCTTTTTTTTTTCTGTGGCTATTAATATATTTTTAATTGTGCCTGTATTTTGTAGGCAACATAGAACAATTTTTAAAAAATGTTTTAGTTTTCCCATTTAACCTAAAACAAGTTTTAAAAATGACAAAAAAAAGAAGACGTTAAAAAAAATATTTTGCACAAATAAATGGAAAATCCGAATAGAAGCAAATAAATCACTACACTGTTAGTTATGTTATTTAACTTTTTTTCTAAATAAAATCGATTAAATGCAAATCTAGTAATGATGGAAAAAAGCTTTTACAAGATATAAAACTGGTTAACAGTTTTATGAATAATCAAACCCTCTCACTACCCTCACAAACCCTCTCACCCTGGTTATCAATGTGATAAACACTGATCAAACACAATCAAACCCTGAGATGCGCAAAAAAATAAGAGTTCTCATAGTTTGGTTGTAAAAGTACAAAATAAACATTTTTATTTAAAAACTTTGACATATAAAATTCGCCGAATGGTCACACACGAGCAGTGAACGCCTGAGGGAAGAAATCAAGTACATTAGAATAAAGGAGAATTATTTATTAGACAAAGCATATTTTTACAGTTGTCAAGACAAAAATAAAGATTAATAGAGGAATATTTAAAAATAAATAAGACAGGCTATACAACCAAAACAGTACTCAACAATAATAAAAAATATATATATATATAAAAATAAAAAAAATAAAAAAAATGTTTTATAAATACCAATATGAACTAAAATATACAAGAAATACATAACCAGTCAAAAATTTGTAAAACAAAAAACCATTCAACAAATTAAAAATATGGTAACAACAATGAAAGAACTAATAATGGAAAAAAACAAACATTAATGCTAATGTGTAAACATAATTAGTGTAGTGATTAACTAATAAACATCTCCTCAGAGTCGCGTCTATTATTACTGGCGTTTCGATGAGGATCAGCATTTATAACTAGTTTATCCCGTCAGACAAATGTCATCGCCACTTATGCTTTACCCCGCGACTTACGCCTATTCCATACTGCAGTAAAAAAGGACTCACTACAAATAGCCAAAACCCAACCAACCCCAAATTTGTAAAGCACCAATATTTTTTTTGATGATATGATATAAAAAGTATAGATTTATTAAACAAACAAAAATAAAAATAACTAAATAAAACACTTACCGTACCACCAAAAGAAAACATGAAAACAAAATAAATTAAAATTCCAATAGAAACATAAAAATATTAGTCAATTTATTTTAAGAAATAGAACCAAATAGGTATTATTAGCATGAACAAGCCCAAGATAATCAGAAAGCAGTATACTTCATTAAAAAAATATTTTTAATAAACAAAACAATACCCTTAAATAAACTCTAACGCTGTCATAGATACCTCATTCGAAATATGATAACCAATCAAAAGTGTAGGAAAATGAGTAACCCGCGAAACCCAAAATCATAACAATAACAATATATGATAGCGAAAGAGAACATTGCACAAAAACCTTAAAAATGTAAGCGACATATATGTAAACATTAAATGAAGGATATTAAAATATTCTCTGAATAATAATAAAGATGAAAATTGTGCATATGAAAATTCAAACAAAGATAGTTTATCTATAAAAGAAAAAAAAGCATGCAAAAGATGTAAACAGGCTGCATGTGCATAAGGGTGTATAGATGTAATGTGTAAGTCTGTGCTGTTTATGACGTTCAGTAGAGTCTTGTATTGTTAGTAACCAGCGTAAAAGATTTGTCTCTGAACTAAACCAAGCCAGCCCAGCCATACTCTGATAAACTGGTTAACAGTTTTATGAATAATCAAACCCTGAGATGTGTAAAAAAATTAAGAGTTTTCTCATAGTTTAGTTGTAAAAGTACAAAATAAATATTTTTTTCAAGCTTTCAAATCACTAACTGTTCTAAAATTCAAAATAAAAGTGCAAGAGCTTGCTGAAAATAGTTTTATGAAAAGTATATTTCTAAAAAATTTTTAATTATTGAAGATGATAAAACTTATATGAAGTACGATCATCAGCAAATTCCTGGTGCTGTCTATTATAACGCACAAATATAGAAAAAAAGCAGATCAGAAACTTAAATACATAACATATGATAAGTTTGCTAAAAATGTTTTGACTTGGCAAGCTATTAGCAGGTATGACAAAAAATCAGCAACCTTCATTTCTAATTCCACACTATCTGGTAAAATACATGTCAAAGAGTTTTAACAAAAACATCTTTTACCTTTTACTATATTATATAATAGTAGATATGTATTCTCTCTAGATTTATCATCATGTCGTTATAACGAATGACTATGGTATGGTATAAACAAAATGACGTGAAAGTTATGTCTAAAATAGCAAATCCTCTAAACTGCTCAGAATTGAAAATTATTGCAAAGTAATAAGTAAGTATTAATTGAAAAAAAAAAAAAAAAAAAAAGCTATGCAGAAATATTAAAGATTTAAAATGTCATATCAATGTCTCACTGGAACCAATTAATACCGTTTCTAAAAAAGATTTAAACTAAATAGCCTTTTATTACCAAAATCCTTTTTCTGAATTGAAACCAAGTTTCTGAATTGAAACCAAGAGATTTTTATTTGAGTATATATCTAATATTTATTTTAGCTTTTTTCAGACTTAAATTTTTAATTTAAGTTATCTTTTTTTTTTAATCATTTTAAGTTATCATTTATTTTTTTATTCATATTATTATTTTTATCATTATTACTATTTAATATTATTAACTATCATTAATCATATTAATTATCATTATTTAATAGTGCTTTATTTTTTTCTCATTCCCTTTTCATTTTTTTCTTTCTCTTGTTTCTATGTTTTCTTTGTTTATTGATTTTTTTTTCTTTTTTTACTTAAAATTCTTCCTATGTTTTATTTACTCGTTTTTTTTGTTTTTCTTTTTTTTTAGGTGTCACTCCATTAATTAGTTTTTAACTATACAACCGACAACTAACTTTATTTATGTGAGTTTATAATATATTATTGTAAATTTTTCATATTTTATGGTTAAATAAATAGACAAAAAAAAAATTCATACAGTAATCTACATACAGATAACTTTCATACAAATTTACTACATCTATATACAAATTTTCATACAAAGTTATTTCAAACTTTTTTCTTTCAAAATTTCATAACTAATTTGGTGGTGTTGTACAAAAAATTTAGTTATTTGTCTTCCCAACATAAAATTTTTGAATCTTAAATTTTGTTTCTTATTAGATTCTTTAAATCATAATTTATCTTATGGTTTTTTGTTTTTCCAGAACTTATATATAATTTAAGAATGAAATTATTACATATATCAGATGCAACAAAAGGGTACATTAAAGTAACGTTTTTTTTAACAGTTAACTTCTTTAACGACTTTTGATCATAAATCATAACCTCCTTTACTGCAGTCATAAATCATAACCTCCTTTACTATAGTCATAAATCATAACCTCCTTTACTGTAGACATAAATCATAACCTCCTTTACTGTAGTCATAAATCATAACCTCCTTTACTGTGGTCAAAAATTTTAATTGAATAGAATTTCAATTTAATGGAGTCTTTAATAACACTTTTGAATTTTCTATATGTCACTTCTGAAGTATCTATATGCATTACTTCTGGCACTTCTGAAGTATCTATATGCATTACTTCTGTCACTTCTGAAGTATCTATATGTATTACTTCTGTCGCTTCTGAAGTATCTATATGCATTACTTTCTGTCACTTCTAAATTATCTATATGCATTACTTCTGTCACTTCTGAAGTATCTATATGCATTACTTCTGTCACATCTGAAGTATCTATATGCATTACTTCTGTCACTTCTGAAGTATCTATATGCATTACTTCTGTCACTTCTTCTAGCTTCTGTTGCTAAAGTCATATCTCAATTAAACTTGTCTACAGCTTGTGGTCCAGACAACATTCCTGTCACAGTCTTGCAGAATTGTTCTCCAGAACTTTCTTCAATTCTCTCTAAACTATTTAACAAGTGTTTGACTGAGTCTTGTTTTCCTGCTTGTTGGAAAATGGCACCTGTGTTTCCAATATTCAAAAACTCTGGAGAAAATTCTGACCCCTCCAATTATCGTCCGATCAGTCTTCCTTCTGTTATTAGCAAGGTCTTTGAGTCTTTGATCAACAAATTCCTCACATCTCATCTTGAGTCAAATAAATTACTGTCAGACAATCAATACGGTTTTCGATCCTCTCGCTCTACGGCCGACTTGGTAACTGAAAGATTTTATCGTGCATTAGATGGAGGCGGTGAGGCTAGGACTATTGCTCTCAACATATCTAAAGCTTTCGACAAAGTTTGGCATGCTGGTCTTCTCGATAAGCTTGCTTCATATGGTTTTAAGATTATCAAATTATTTCTTTCTAACCGGTTTATTAAAGTCATCCTTGAAGGCCAACACTCTTTATTTCCAGTAACTTCTGGGGTTCCCCAAGGTTCCATCCTGGGCCCTGTTTTGTTTCTTATCTACATAAACCATCTTCCTGACAACCTTTGATCTAAAGTAGCTCTTTTTGCTGATGACTAAACTTTATACTCCTGTCTTGACAAATAGTCTTCTCTTTTCGATCGCCTAGAACAAGCAGCTGATCTTGAATCCGATCTCACTTCAGTAATAGATTGGGGTTCACAGTGGCTTGTGAATTTCAACTCTAACAAAACCCAGTTGCTTACTGGGTAATATGGTCAACATTCCTATATTAATGAATGGCAATCCTCTTACTAAGTCCTCCTCTTTACGTCTTCTTGGATTATCGCTTACTACTGACCTTTCATGGAAACCATATATACAATTGATTGCTAAATTAGCTTCTGCTAAGGTTGCTTCTCTTTATCGTGCGCGCCATTTTCTTACTTCTGATTCCATTCTCTACCTCTACAAATCTCTTATTCATCCCTGTATGGAATACTGTTGTCATATTTGGGCTGGTTCTTCTAACAAATCACTTTCTCTTCTTGACAAGGTCCAAAAATGCATTGTAAATGTTGTTGAACCTGGACTATCTGCTAAGCTTGAGCCTCTTTCCCATCGTCGTAAAGCTGCATCTCTTTCTCTTTTCTACAAATACTTTCATAGTCACTGCTCAAAGGTGTTCCATCAACTAAAATTCATTCTCGTTTTACTCGTCATTCAACAAAGCATGCTCTAAAAACTTTTATTCATCTAGTTTTTTTCCCCGCACTTCAATCCTTTTGAACTCTCTCCCATCTTCATGTTTTCCTGACTCAACCTTCAACTTTTCAAGTCTTCTGTCAACCGTTTCCTTGCTCTATAACTCTGTTCTTTTTTTCCTAGTAACTCCCAACTTAATAGTGGTTGCTTGCAGCCTTGTTGGGAGTGAATGCAAATAAAAAAAACAAAAAAAACAAAAAAAACTTCTGAAATATCTATATGCATTACTTCTGTCACTTCTGAAGTATCTATATGCATTACTTTCTGTCACTTCTGAAGTATATATATGCATTACTTTCTGTCACTTCTGAAGTATCTATATGCATTACTTCTGAAGTATCTATATGCATTACTTTCTGTCACTTCTGAAGTATTTTTTTTTTTTTTTTTTTTTTTTTAACATCTTCACTTCCAACAAGGCTGCAAGCAACCACTATAAGAGTTGGAAGTTACTGGAAGAGAAAAGACTAAATCTGTAGAGCAAGATAACGATTGACTGATGACTTAAAAGATTGCAAATTATATGAATCAGGAAAGCAAGATGAAGGAAGCGAATTCCAAAGAACTGATGTTCGAGGAAAAAAACTAGAAGAATAAGAGTTTTTGAAGCACTTAGGAACAGTCACAGAAAAAGGATGAGACTTAATTGAATGGCGAGTAACACAAGAATGAATTTTAGTAGATGGCACAAGGGACGCTAGCTCTTTTTTAGCAGTGCCCATTATAGTATTTGTAGAAAAGAGAAAGAGAAGCAACATTACGACGATGTGACAAAGGTTGGAGATTGGCTGCCAGAGCAGGTCCAACTATGTTTACAATTCGTTTTTGCACCTTGTCTAAAAGAGAAAGAGCATCATTAGAAGATCCGCCCCAGATGTGGCAACAGTATTCCATACAGGGACGGATTTGAGATTTATAGAGATAGAGAATAGAATCTGGAGTAAGAAAGTGTCGAGCTCGATAAAGAGATGCAACCTTAGCAGATGCTAATTTTGCAATGGATTTGATATACGGTTTAAAAGAAAGATCAGAAGTAAGAGTTAATCCTAGAAGATGAATGGTAGATGACTCATCTAGTACATTACCATTCATAAATATAGGAAGATCTAAATTATTACGATAACGATTGGCCGAATAAAATTGAGTTTTATCTGAATTAAAGTTCACCAGCCACTGTGAGCCCCATGCTGTAGCAGAAGTGAGATCCTTTTCAAGCTCAGATACCCCCTCCAAGCAATCAGAGAGTGTAGGCTTCTTATCATGACAAGAGTAAATGGTAGTGTCGTCAGCGAATAATGCCACCTTTAGATGTGAGAATATCTGGAAGATCGTTAATGTAAATTAAAAAGAGTATAGGGCCAAGGATTGAACCTTGAGGAACCCCTGAAGTTACAGGATGTGAAGAAGAGTGTTGTCCATCGAGGACAACTTTTATACTACGATTGGAAAGAAAGGACTCAATAATCTTAAAGACGTTACCAGCTACACCGTAAGAAGAAAGCTTATGGAGAAGACCAGCATGCCAAACTTTATCAAACGCTTTAGAAATGTCGAGTGCGATAGCCTTAACCTCTCCACCTCTATCTAATGCACGGTAAAACCTATCGGTTATTACTGTTAGCACATCAGCTGTAGAACGAGAAGACCGAAATCCATATTGATGATCAGAAAGTAAGTTATTTGATTCAAGATGAGAGATTAAGTGTTTGTTGATCAAAGATTCAAAAACCTTGCTTATGACAGGAAGAAGACTAATGGGACGGTAGTTAGATGAATCAGATCGCTCTCCAGAATTTTTGAAAATAGGGATAACAGATGCTGCTTTCCAGGATGATGGAAAACAAGACTCTGATAAGCACTTGTTAAATAGTTTTGAAAGTATGGATGAAAGCTCTGGAGAACACCTCTGCAAGACTACAACAGGAATGTTGTCAGGACCACAAGCTGTTGAAGAGTCTAAGCAGGAAATTACTTTTGATACAGAAGCTGAAGTGATGCGAATGTCAAGCAAGGGATCAACCTGTTTGACGGCTATGTCAGGTAAAACGCAACTAGTGGAATCGAGAGATGATATTGATGAAAAGTTCTTAGCAAACAATTCAGCTTTGTCTTTAGGAGAGGTGACAAAGTCTGAACCATACAAGAGAGAAGGAATAACAGATTTGCCCTTATTATTGATACTGTTAAAGATTCTCCAGAAGTCTCGAGAGCCTAATTTTTGTGATGAGATACGAGATTTAATGACCTGGGAATAGCGAGCTTTGGCGTCAGACAAAACCTTTTTACAATGGTTTCTGGCGATAGTGAACAGATGTCTGTTTTCTGGAGAATTGTTTTGCTGATAGATATGGAAGTAACGGTTTCGATTAGAAATTGCTGCAGCGCAATGTGAGGAAAACCAAGGAGAAGAGTGAGGCTTGACCTGGAATCGTCGAGAGGGAATAAAAGATTCCATGCCAGCCTGAATCCATGAAGTTATGTAAAAAGCACATTTGTCAGCAGGAAGACGAAAGATTTCTACCCAAGGGCCATCACGAAGAAAATCACGGAAAGAGTCCCAGTCAGCTTTAAGGTAGTTGTATGTGGTACGGTGATAGGGGGATTCTGATGAAGTAGAAGAATTTGATAATAGTTTTAGAGAGATCAAACCGTGATCAGAAGTACCTAATCTATATGCATTACTTCTGAAGTATCTATATGCATTACTTTCTGTCACTTCTGAAGTATCTATATGCATTACTTCTATCACTTCTGAAGTATCTATATGCATTACTTCTGTCACTTCTGACGTATCTATATGCTTTACTTCTGTCACTTCTGAAGTATTTATATGCATTACTTTCTGTCACTTCTGAAGTATCTATATGCATTACTTCTATCACTTCTGAAGTATCTATATGCATTATTTCTGTCAATTCTGAAGTATCTATATGCATTACTTTTTGTCACTTCTATATAAAATTCTTCTACTCCAGTGACTGATGATCTTCAAATCAGGTCTTCATGATTTCAACTATATTTGGCTTTATAAAAGAAGTTTAAATTCATATATTTTACTATTAAAGGCTATTGCATTTGATTAAATGCAATTTAAATTATATAAACTGTTTTGCTTAACTTTTCTTAAACCTAACAACAATGATTGCTCTTAACTGCAAATGAAAAAAGAGAGATTGAGTTTTTTTCTTTTTAAATTGTAATTGTAGTCTCTTTCCACTGCTATTAAATCAATTCAAATGTAAACTTTATATCTTCTCAACTTTTTACCACAAAGCAATAGTGGATTAAGCTCCGATGCACCCTGTAGACCAATAAGTGATGGACCTAGTTTCAATGAATTACTTGTCTTAATTCATTTAATAAAAACTGACTTTACAGTAGAATCCATATCAGCTAGAATTTGGTTTACTTTAATTTTGTTTTTACTAGTTTTTTATTCTAAATTTAAGAAACTGGCAACCCATATATAATAAACCCATAAATAACATTTTTTAACCTTCTTAATCTTTTTTTTTGCTCATTTATTGTACCATTTATAAGTTATTTATAGATTTAAACTACTGATTGCCCAGTTATGAATTCCGAGAACATCCATAGATATGTCTTGTTGATTTTCAGTTTTAGTTTTTAGATTGCTTATTTCCAAATTTTAACTTTCTTTTTTTGTTGGCGCTCAACCAATTTTTTGATAACTGACCTGTTTAAATATTTGTCATTTAATTTTTACATTACTTTTCTTGAGATTTGATAGGGTTAAATGAATATTACTCGTTTCTTGAGATTTAATAGGGTTGAATGTTCAAATATCTTCAATTAAGTAAAAACTAGAAAAATTTAAATTTGTATGGAATACTTGTGACTATTATTTTTGCATTAGAAAATACTTTTTAATTTTCAATATTTTTTTAAATATGAATAAATGAGTGAATCTAAATGTCAACAAATAAAAAGTAAAATATCTTATATAAAATTTATCTTATAAAAATTTCTTATTCAAATTTTTCATTAAATATTTATGTACATTACTTTTACTTTATGTACATTACTTTTATTTTGTTTTTAATGCTTCATTAACATTCTAATAAATAAAATAAAAGTTGATATGACACCTGATGTCTTTTTTTCTTCCTCTCTTTCACTATAGAAACTTGTTTTGTACTGCTGACAATAGCAATCAAGTGTTCTTTTAATGGTTTGTTTTTCATAAACTCATTTAACGCAGATATAGCCTAAAGAAAAAGCTACAGTCAGTAAAAATATCTAGATATAAATAATTAGGTAATACATATTCAGTAGAAAAACCCTAAAAAATCATCAATAATTGTTCATCAATATTACATCATCATTTAATTGTTGGTTAAAAATGATTTCTTCATAACAAATTATACTTCGTAATTAATATATCATTCAAATCCAATTCTCAGTCATGTTTTTAAGTTTGAGTTAATTTTTTTTTTATCATTTTATCAAAAAATTGTTTTGATAATAATACCTTTAAAAATGTTTTACAAATTTATTTACTATAACAAATACACAGCTGAGCTCTAAAAAAAATTAGTGCAAGTGTTACACTTAACTTACTTCAGATGAAGGAATCTGGTGCACATGAATAAACAGAAAAAATTGCAACCAATTTTCTTCATTGCAACAATTTTCAAGGTAACGTACAGTAATTGGTAAAAAATGAACTCTACAAAAATCCACTGCTAACTGCCAATACCAAACTGCTTTGTATGAAAATCTAAAAAAATATCATAGATACCTATAAAGTATTTAAAAATTAAAAAAAAATTATCAGAAAAACTAAAAAAAAAAATACATCTTACTTTATCTCTAAATTATCACTAATTAGCTGTTCAATTGAACTTTCTAGAAGTTTCAGAATTTCCAAGAAATCTTTTTTCTCCAAAAATAGACCAACTAGTGGAGAAAAAAAAAAAAAGCATTCTTATATTATAACAATACTGACTGTTAGTGCATAATATATTGATGATATATGACATGTTAACAGGATATACTGATGATATATGACATAATAACAGGATATACTGATGATAAATGACATGATAACAGGATATACTGATGATATATGACATGATAACAGGATATACTGATGATAAATGACATGATAACAGAATATACTGATGATATATGACATGATAACAGGATATACAATGATATATGACATGATAACGGATACACTGATAATATATGACATGATAACAGGATATACTGATGATATATGACATAATAACAGGATGATAATATGATATACCAATGATCAATGACATCATAACATGATACATTTTTCGGTTTACAATACTCATCTCAAATAACTTTAAAATTTATTTAAAAACAATAAGGTTCATAATGTAAAACAATAAATCTGTGAAATATATAAATAAGTGAAGAAAATATATTTAATAAAATTCATAAAATATTGAACCTAATAAACTGTTATCCTCAGATGGTTTTTGATATTTAAAAAGAAGATCAATAACTTTAGCATCTATTTTGATCATTTCATTATCTTGATCAAGTAACTCCAAAAAAAAACAACAAGAAGACACAACAGAAAGTGATCTGAAGTTCTCTATTGCCAGCTTGTATGATGTTTTGCATGCACTAGCTTCGCTATAAATTTAATGATATCGAAAACAAAGAAATTGTCAATAAAGGAAAAACAAATATAAAATTCCTAAAAATTTCTTTTTTTGTATTCATAAAGTAAATAATAAATATATACCATAAATTTTCCTTTTTGAATATAAGATAGGCATACATAGGACGACCTTCTTTCAGGTAATATTCATAATCAAGTTTAATGACTTGGGCATATTTACTCACTAATAGTGGATGAGAAAAATGTGGCAGTTCCAAAAGAACTTCTAAAATATAGTCGGAAAAAATTTTTTAATCAACAATATGAAACTGAAAAATAACACTATAACTATATTTACATATATATCACTGAAATATACGAGTAATTACATATATATCACTGATATATATATGTAACTACATATATCACTGATATATACAAGTAACTACAGCTATCACTGATATATACAGGTGATTGCAGCTATCAATGATGATAAAGAATACTATATATATATATATATACATTAGTGATCAACCGAAACCTGTTTCAGTATCGGTTTCAGCCAAAATTTCAATTTGATCCGATACTGAAATTTCGGTTTCGATACTTTTTATAAATTCGGTAAAAAACAAAATTTTGGTTGAAAAACATAACAAAAAACCGTTATTTATCTAATTTAGAAAAATAGTTATTTTTTAGAATTTTCACAAAATCATTTTAAGAATTTTCACAAAAATATTGAGAATTTTCACAAAATACCTCAAAAAAATCTTATTTTGCAGAGAAAATCTGCCTTTTAACTTATATCACCGACTTATGTATTAAATCTCAATTTGGAATACACCTGTAATTAATTTTAACATAATACGAGTATAAAAAAATAAAAAATGTAAAATTGCATTTTTAAATAAATTTTTCTAATAAAATAAATTTTGACTAGCCAATTTTCAGTATGGGTTTTAGTAAAATATTTGCAGAAATTTCGGTTTCGGCACTAAATTTGAGTACCGAAATTTGGTCAATCACTAATATACATACATATATATATATATATATATATATATATATATATATATATATATATATATATATATATATATATATATATATATATATATATATATATATATATATATATCAGTGAAGAACCCAGAGCTTATTTGAGGATACTGTTTTTTTTTACTTTTTTTTGGGAGGGGGGTGGGGGGGGGGGGGAAGGGGAGAGAAGGGGGAGGGTGTATTATGATTTTGATTTCCCCTTCCCCTCATTCTCCCCTTGTTATACGGGTGCAGCAACAATAATTTTTAATCATCATTTTCTTAATAATCATTTATATTTATCTTGTTCAGTTTTATCCTATAATAAGGAGTTGATTTAAAGGCATTTTTTGAATACATGAATTTACTGGTGGACCTTAGCTAAAAGAAAACTTTTTTACTTAAGATTTTAATAAACGCTTTTGTTGCATATACCACGCTATCAGTAAATAATTATTGAAAATTGTTTAAAGTATTTTAAAAAGTTATTAACTATATTTTAGTAAACTTAATTTAAAATAATAATTAAAAATATTTTAAACAAATTTTAATCAATATTTAAATTACATAATATATTTACATATATTATATCGCGTAATATTTGTAAAATTAACAAAATAGTTTTATGTCTTGTATTTGAATTAAAAACATAAGCATCTTAATAAACAAATTCGATAAGCATTTAATAAACGTATTTAACAAAGTATTTGAATAAAATTTTGTTATTATTTTAAATTTAAAATTTTGATTTAAACATTAGTAAATTGTTCATTTAACTTTTACTAAAGGTTATATTTTTTAAAGTGACTTTAAGACGCCTTGTAAATTAAAAATAATTAAAGAGATAATTACGGTAAACATAATTTAAAAAATATTCTATTATTTTGATAAAAACCATATTATATTTTTAAAACATATTTTAAAAATATATTTTTTTAATTATTATGAATAATTTAAAAAATTACATTTGAATAAATAAAATACAGTTACTATGGGTTATTAAACAGATTAAAATAAAATTTTTATAAAGTTATGGAAACCTTTTTTTTATTATTTCAAAAAAAATATTAAAAGGAAAAAAACTTTCTGAAAAAGTTTATACTTCATTTTTTGCCTTTTCCTCATGTAAACTAAAATATCAAGCTAAAGATCAAAAGTTAATTCATTTAAAAATTAAACTTGCGCGTTAGTTACAAGGACTGATATTTTTTACTTTTGTTTATTTATTATCAAAAGCAGTTTACTTTTGATTGCCAAAAACAAAAATTAACCTTAGGCTGAATTTAAAAATGCTTTAACTTTCAAGAAAGCAAATCTTTTATACATTCCATTGTTATAAAATTTTGCAATGTGGTTTTAAAATTAAGTTTTGTAACGACTTTCATTTTAAAAGTTATGTCCAGTTAATAACCGAAGGCAAATTACGTTACGTAGTTATGTAAAAAAGCAATTTCTTTTTAATTCTTTTTTTTTTCCTGAACAAAAAATGAGGTAGTTAAATTAAACTGAGAATTATTTATATACTACTGCATTTAAAACTAAGTTTTTTTTCCTGTTTTTCATAAAAAATCAAAAGAAAAATTAAAAATAAAAAAAAAATTTTGGGCGCTTTTTTTTTCCGCCCATACCGGTAAAATGGTACTAAAACATGTCTGGGTTCTTCACTGTATATATATATATATATATATATATATATATATATATATATATATATATATATATATATATATATATATATATATACTTTAAATATATATTTTATGTATTATGGTACAGTATACTATATCATGTATCATGTACCATCAGTGACACATTGTAATAATGTATCACTGATGATAAAGAATACTACAATATATCACTGATGGTACATGATATTAAATAACCTATTATTAAAGATCATTTATATGGAATAATTAATGATAAATTTTTCTTATAATGTTATAACATATAAAAATACAACTCTACACTTTCACACAAACCTTCTTTTAATGCCAATTTATTTCCTTCTTGCCATGTAAACCATCGTAACACATTAATTTCTGTATTATCCTAGATAAGGTATAACAAAAAAAAAAGAATTATAATCACCAAGACAACAACAAACTGACCTTTTTAAATGATTTTTTTTTGAAAATTATTACATAATAATTTGTCAATTAAAAACAGCTGCTTATCCAGAAATTTTAATAATTTTAAATACAAAATTTAAGCTTCAAAGTATAAAAGTTTTTTTTAAAATGGTTTTGCAAAAAAAAATGTAATATTCTTCTGAATAAAGATTTGGATTATGTGTTAGATAGCTATGAAAATGAAAGTGGTTTAAACTCATCTGTAAGTGGTATTAGTAATGTAGAATAAGAGAAGTTGTTTGGAAGCAAAAGACCAAACTAAAGTGTGCAACACTTAACATAAAAAAATATATATATCTTTTTTTCCTACTGTGATACACCTCAGTGCAATGTCGCCTTACACTGCACTGTAGCAAAAAAACTTTTACAATATAGCATGGCTGAGATTTTCATAAAAGTAATTAATTTAAGTGTTTATCTTAGAAGTGATCTTAGTATGTATTAGATCTTAGTAGATTTACGATTTTGTAGTATGATCGGATTTTTTTTGGTAGTATGATAATGTTTTTTGTATCTATTATTTTTATAATATTATTTACCCTTTTTTTTTTGCTAATATACTCAAAAACAATGAACCACCTGTCATGCTATAATGAATAACACTATTTACAAAAATAATTTAAATTCTGATTGCCAATTTATTAGGCTTTATTTCTTTATTATATATGTTTTACATCAGACTTCGCTATAAACTTCTAGATCTACTTTAGCATAAAAATATTTCTAAAAAGTCATAAAAATTTCTTCTTTTTCCACCATCATGAATTTTAACACCGTTATGTAAAAAAAAAATTTAATAAATTTGTTTAAAATTTTATAAGCTTTTTAACAATGTATAACATATACCTAAGATTTTTTTATTTAAAGATAATTATGTTTTTGTAAGACTCCATAAAAGGTTGCTATTTTTCGGCTGTGCCAAAAGAGTTAAATGCAAAAACTTTACAGCCAAGTTAAACCTTGTCCCCAAAAAAATAAAGTCATCTTCATATTATGAAATTAAAAGTTAAAACTCACCTGAAGAAGTTGATAAATTGTAAGATTTAACATATTAGAGCTTTTTTCGTTTTGAATTGATTGTAAAAGTTTAGGAAAACTTTGAAGAGAATCAAACAGCAACTGCTTATCAACTTTAAAAACATCATCATTACCTTCAATAACCTAAACCAAATATTTTATTAGAAAATAAAAATTCAAAAAAAGCATCATCATCACCTTCAATAACCTAAACCAACAATTTTCTTAGAAAAAAAAAATTCAAAAAAAATATCATCATTACCTTCAATAAACTAAATCAAAAATTTTCTTAGAAAAAAAATTAATAAAAAAAATATCAATAGATAAGTTTAAAACACCTGTTCTAGAGATTTCCCTGAAACAAGAATCAATGCAAGAACTAAAAGAACTTGATGATTTGTTAATAGATTGCTAAGAGTTTTGCTTGATTGGTTGTTTAAACTTATATTTTGCATAAAGATGTTGGAAATTAAATCTTGGCCTGAACAAAAAAAAATTACATTTTTTAATTTCTTTTTTTTTTCATTAACTTTCTATTTAGTTAAAAATGAAATAAAATTTAAAAAAAGTATATACAGTAGCACCAAAAAGTAATTGAAAAAATAGCTTTTTTGTTGTATTTTTTCTTTGAGTTAACTTTATAAAATGAAATTTCTTATAAGTGTGTCAGATTATACTACAATTATGAAAAACAAAATAAAAATTCAAATTTGTGAGTGATAACTCAAAATTTTATTTAAAGAATACAAATGATTGGCTCAAAAGTATTTGGACTAACTAAACGATTGGCTCAAAAGTTTTTGGACTAACTAAATGATTGGCTATAAAATATTTGGACTAATTAAATGATTGGCTCAAAAGCTTTTGGACTAAATGATTGGCTAAAATCCATTAAAAACTATATTGACAAAACAAATGATAAATTTTCAACATTTTTTATTTCTGTTATATAACATATATGTTACATAATGCTACATTAGAATGTAAATACAGATTATTAACTATATGTAACAGAACTGTTACATAAAGTTTATAATCTGTACGTAGTGCTAGAACTTGGTTGGAAATCTTTTTTGCCGCAATGACAGCATTCCGTCAAAACATCAATTGGTATTTCCTCCCAAGTCCATTTAAGCAACTCAAACAAATCCTGTTCATTTGTTGGTTTGCGACCTTGAATTATTCTCTCAATGTGCTCTCCAAGGTTGGGTTTATTTTTATACAAAGGTTTGGTCTATTGAGTTCAGGTCTGAAGATTATGCTGGCCATTTCATTACTCAAACTTTTTTGGGGGCAAAAAAAATTAGTGTGCATTGGATTGTTGACATGTTGGAAAGTTGCATGTGGCAGCTTTATGTAATTGAACATTCCATTATGCTGTTTTTGTCCATAGTTGTTGAACTTGATAAATTGGACTTATTCCATCATGGCTAAAACATGACAAAATCGTTATTGAGGCACCATCATGCTTTACTATAGGAACTTGGTAATTAATATCATTTCAGTGACCTAAGGGATTTTGAACATACTTAATACCATCAGCTAAATATATTAAACTCACAACTCCATAGTACTTTTGACCATTGCTGTTGTGTTTTCAGTTGTGCCCTACAATATTTTGCAGAAACAAAAGGTTTTTTGGTGACGGGGGCCAAAAAGGTTGTTTTGTCTTAAGAGATGCTTAACAGTTGCATAAGAACAGGAAATTTGATGTGACCGCATAAACTCAACGATTTCTTTGGAACTCTTGCCCAGATCTCACTATAATATTATCTTAGTGAAAAACTGTTGATTTTTCCTGAATGCTTGGTAATGATTCCTTTGAGGAAAAACTTTAATGTATAGCCAAATGCTGATCGTGGAGTATTTATTTGTATCGAAATTTGTCGCACATTCTTCTTTATTTTTTACATTAGATGCTTGTATAATTAACTTTTTCACAGTCTCTGTTAAATATTTATAATGTCGCATTATGAATTATTGATTATGGAATGTTTTTATTAAAACATCGTTCTGAAAAAATAGTTTTTTTAAAAAAAAAACAATATTTAAAAGTAATCGGAATTTAGTTTGCCTAATTACTTTTGAGCCAATCAATTCCATACTTTTATTAAAATTTTAAGCAATTATTCTCTGTTATTTGTTTTTCTTCTTAATTGTGGTATAACTTGACATACTTATAAAAAATTTCATTTAAAAATATCAACTTAATGAGAAAATATAACACAAATGCTATCGTATATATTTAAAAAAAGGTACCTGGAGAATGTACATATTCATAAATATTAAACATCAAAGTTAACCAACTGCTTACTTTATAAGGAAACTTGATATTGAATAAATGAAGACTAAGAAAAATAAATATATAAATTTTTAGAGAAAAATGTTAAGAAAAAAAAAAGAGAGAAACATTCTGAAGAAATAAAAAATGTTAGATTAATAAATCTTTTATATATTCTAATTTTTTTCTTCTTCTACAGTTTCATCTGTGAAGACACTTCAGGAAACTTCTTGTTTCAGTGAAAGAAAAAAAGTTAGATAAATATTTTTTTACTAATTTATACATAAACACATATATGTGTGCATATATATGTATATATTAGAGATGTGTCAAGTCCCCAACTCCAGGTACCCGGAAGAAGAAACCGGGTCCGGGTACCTGGCACTGAGTCCATATGAAAAAGGTGAAATAAAAGCTTGAGAAATCTCTAGCGCTGAATTGTTATCACAAAATAATGCTGAGTAATTTGCGCTAGTTAAGTTTGCCTAAATATAAGTTGAATTACTACTGACCTTTCATGGAAACCATATATACAATTGATTGCTAAATTAGCTTCTGCTAAGGTTGCTTTTCTTTATCGTGCTTGCCATTTCCTTACTTCTGATTCCATTCTCTACCACTACAAATCTCTTATTTGTCCCTGTATGGAATACTGTTGTCATATTTGGGCTGGTTCTTCTAATGATTCACTTTCTCTTCTTGACAAGGTCCAAAAGCACATTGTAAATGTTGTTGGACCTGGACTGTCTGCTAAGCTTGAACCTCTTTCCCATCGTCGTAAAGTTGCATCTCTTTCTCTTTTCTACAAATACTATCATGGTCACTGCTCAAAGTTATCATCTCTAGTTCCATCAACTAAAATTCATTCTTGTTTTACTCGTCATTCAGCTAAGTCTCATTTGTTTACTGTATCTGTCCTTGCATGCTCTAAAAACTTTTATTGATCTAGTTTTTTTCCCCGCACTTCAATCCTTTGGAACTCTCTCCCATCTTCATGTTTTCCTGACTCAACCTTCAACTTTTTAAGTCTTCTGTCAACCGTTTCCTTGCTCTATAACTCTGTTCTTTTTTTCCTAGTAACTCCCAACTTAATAGTGGTTGCTTGCAGCCTTGTTGGGAGTAAATGCAAATAAAAAAAAAAAAAAAATTAAATAATAATTAATAGGTTTTTAATACTTGGAATAACTTGCTGTTTTACGTCGTTAATGCCAAAATCATAAAGAGCTTTAAAATATGTCCATAGAACAAAGATGAGAGTAAACACCATACAAACTTTTCTATTTACAATAATCTTTATGAAATAAAGAGTTAAACAGACAGGGGCTCAAAGAAGATGAAGATGACAATACGCCATCACAATCTTTCCATATAGCCCCTATAAATACTTTAAATAGAATTTAGATATTATATTATTAACCCTAATAGGCATAAAACAGCTGCGCTGATCAGTAAATCAAATAAAAATAAAAAATGAATAGAATCAAGTAACTTCAGAGTTACTCGAGTAATTCTGAATTTCAAATTTTAAAAATTTCTTTTTTGATTTGAAACTTAAATGAACCTAATGACTTTGCCATACATTTTAAATCCTTTTTGATAAATATTCCATATATTTGGACCTTGACATGCAATGCTAAATTCAGTATATTTATTAAAACTTTAAGGCAGGCTACATGTGTTACTTATATTTGCACTTAGATAATAGTTTTTATTTCTATTTATTTCAAACTTGTTGTTAAGGTTTTCAGGAGAGAGATTATTGTTGAATCAATATATAAAAATTAAATGCTGATATATATTTATTTCGAAAATATCCATCATTTTTATATCATTCATTATAGGTTTAGCCTGCTCACGCCTATTTTTAGAGTTAATGATTCTGCACACATGTTTTTGTAATCTATAAATTTTTTTAAGTTGATATATTTGCATAACTGATGAAGCAATGAATTAATCCAAAATATATTAGTTTGAGACTTTGTTCAGTATTCACATCTGTATATAATTTCTTGATATAACTGTTAGTAAAAAATAGATTTGTATCTTCACTAAATGTGACTGAGCTCATTTTTAAATACGCAATTTTAACTCATTTTTAGATATACAATTTGTGGTAAAAAATGGCTCTTTGCTTGTTTGTGGTGTTAAAGCTGACAAAATTAAGGATACATTATGCCAAAATGCATTAATTTTATTGCAGGAAGTAACTAAACCACAAAACCACAAATTAAAAGACTATAATGTTTTTAAAAACATTCTAAATGTTTTCAAAACATTTTAAATGTTTTTATTTTATTTTTTAAAAATAAAAACATTCTGAATGTTTTTATTTTATTTTTTAAAAATAAAAACATTCTGAATGTTTTTATCTTTTTTTTTAACTGTAAAACATGTGCGGAGTGTTGCTACATCGACTATCCTATAGCCCGACTCGCAATGGAGTGCTGCTACATCGACTGACAAATAACCTGACTCACAACAGAGTGCTGCTACATTAACTGAGGGTTTGGTTTGGGCAGGCAGTCTATCAAATAATTTAAAAAAAAAAATTTTTTTCTAGTCTTGAAAATAAAAAAACTTGAAACTGAGATTTTATGGTAAAAACTTAAAGACGACCAAGCAAAAGTATATATATATATATATATATATATATATATATATATATATATATATATATATATATATATATATATATATATATATATATATATATATATATATGTATATATATATATATATATATATATATATATATATATATATGTATATATATATATATATATATATATATATATATATATATATATATATATATATATATATATATATATATATATATATTAAGTTGGCGCCGAGGTGTGTGAACTTGTGGGGATTTTTCTTTTATTTCAGATTACACAGTTTTATAATAAGAATGATTTCGGGTTATACTGTGATGACAGTTTGGCAATTTTTAAAAACATCAGTGGTCTCCATATGAAAAAAATTAAAAAACATGTTGTTAAAATATTTAAATCGAACGATCTTCTGATATCAACACAGTGCAACATAAAAATCGTAAATTATCTGGACATTACATTAAACCTCAACAACCACACCTACCAACCTTACTCTAAACCCGGAATTCTAAACTCTTTAAATTACATTCATGCTGAATCAAACCACCCATCCAGTATTTTAAAGCAACTCCCACATTCTATTGAATTAAGATTATCAGCAAATTCATCAAGCGAGGAAATCTTTCAAAAATCCACTCCAATGTATAATGAAGCATTAAAAAAGTCCGGTTTTAATTACAGCCACACCAAGAAACGTAAACGTAACATCATTTGGTTCAACCCGCCTTTTAGCAAAAACGTCAGCACGAATATAAGAAAAATATTTTTAACATTAATTGATAAGCACTTCCTTAAAAATCACAAGTTGCACAAAATTTTTAACAGAAACACATTAAAAGTAAGTTATAGCTGTATGCCTAATATGAAATCCGTTTTAAACGCCCACAATCGCCATGTTATAAACAACAAGAAAGAATCAGCTGAAAATAACTGGAATTGCATAGATAAAAACACCTGCCCTTTATCAAACCAATGCTTAACAAAAAATATAGTATATCAAGCTAATGTATGCTCAAACAATCTTGTTAAAACTCCCATCAATAAATTTTACATTGGCATAAGCGAAACACCTTTTAAAATTAGACATGCTAATCACATAAAATCTTTTAGAATTCCGAAGTACAGAAATGGCACTGAATTGTCAAAGGAAAACTTAAACCCTGTTGTTAGGTGGAAAATAATTAAACAGTGCGATGCCTGTTTAAATAATTTATAACCCTGTAACAAAACGATGTAACTTATGCTTAAACGAAAAGTACGAAATTTTATTTTTCAAACACCCAAATTTGTTAAATAAAAAGAGTGAAATATTATCTAAGTGCTGGCATAAAAACAAATTTCTTTATGCCCTATTTGACACTGGCGATTAGCAGTTTTACAACTATGCTTCTTTTTTATTTGTTTTGTTTTGACGTCAGAACTCATTCTACTGCTGTTTTTGTATTTTGTATTTTTTAACGGTTTTTTCTTGATTTGTATAATATATATGGCTGAAGATTGCCGATAGGCATGAAACTTTTAGTTCCATTATAAAGTTGTATTTTTCTATTTAATTATACTTTATATATATATATATATATATATATATATATATATATATATATATATATATATATATATATATATATATATATATATATATATATATATATATATATATATATATATATATATATATATATATATATATATATATATATATATATATATATATATACATATATATATTAGGTAATGATAAATTTTAAATCAATTAGCCTGGGGTTCTAAATGATGAACATTTGCCTATAAATCACAGAAATGACATTGATTTCACCATACCTTGAAAAAACTTCCTGCACCTAAGACAGTTATTTATATTTAACCATACAATACATAGCAGCCCAAAGGCTATTAATTATAATATGTCAACTTTATATACAATACACATGAGAAATACATAAGAAATACACTGTCCTACAGCATTTGTAGTGATGCTAATAATCTTTCAGATTTGTGTATTAGTATTAATAAATTTACAGTTAAGATATTTGTTTGTTCTGCAAGAAGAACGAATGTCCCCCATCAACTTTACAGCTCTCTCCGCTACTATGTTGGTTCGAGGCACATCAAGCACTGATGGTTCCTTCTTCCAGTGGGTAGAGAAGCATTTCACAGCTTTGAAATACTTAAGTTGGGATATTGCTGACAGCAGGTCTTCATAAGCCGCCTCTGCATAGTGCTGGTTTGAAAACCAGGCCCGCGACGATGTAGTTGCAACGAAATCGCAAGTTATCCTCAGCTGTTCTCGCCAGTTTGGAAGAATGAAAAATGCAATAAGTGCAAAAATGCCTCTTGAGTTCCATCTGGCACTGTGCAGTGATGGCAGCTTGTGCTATTTGATATCAGACCATTTTTCCTCATTTTTGTAAAACTTGTATGCTTCACTGAAATTTAAAGTCATCTCTTCAGCCAAGGTTCTCATACTCTGCTACCACTGCTGTGCCCTTGTAGGCATTTTTTAAATCATCGTAATGCTCCATAATCTCATCAATAAATTTGTAGTTAATGTTAAGCGACTGTGACTGTGTAGGAAAAAAGAAATCCAACACATGTCGTAGAACAAGATCAAGAATGTGGTCTTGGCAGCCGATGTATTGAGGTTCATTGAATCCCTTGTCTTGAAATGTTTTCTGAAGCTTGGCTACAACTCCATTCTTGCAACCAGTATTTACAGCTGTAGTGTAAGAGATGATTATCTGAATACTGTTGCATGCATTGTAATCATCAAGTAGGTCCTGTAGTGGTTTATATATGCTTGCAGATGATCCACTGTCACAAACCAAAATGCCAAGTTGTAATGTTCTTTTGTCATTTTTCAAGCACACAACTTGGTACTCAGTCTTGTCAATTTTCTTACCGTCAAAATGCAAAGAATATTTCTCTTCAGAGATCAGTTCCATGAGGCGGTTCTTAACTTGTTCTGCATCTCTGATTGTTCGACGCCAGACTCCAGACTGTGATGGTGTTGGAACACAAACTCCATCCTAAGCCAGACTTTGAAGCACCTGTGACGTTTTTCTGGTTGACAAAGAGTGACTAGACACTAGTTTGGCAGCAGACTTAGTTGACTGGCGTGTTGCACGCTTTCTGCGAGATTCTCCTGGAACTGCCTCCGAGTCACCACTGCTGCTTCCTTCCTCAGAATCCTCACTATCATAGGAAAGTGGTACGGAGATAACCGTTTGGTTTGTCGAAGGTTCTGATGTGCTTTTGGCCCTTTTTGATGGATTGTTGACATAGGAGCCACTTTCATAGTTGTATATCCCACCCTGTCACCTGATTCAATTTGTACATTGTACAGTTGTTTGTCCTCACTACAAAGCCAATTTCCATCTGGTTTTGTTATATCGAACAGATGAGCAAGATTTTCTTCAAATACTGCATTTGGTCGCTTTCTGTGTTTCTCAAATGATATGATAAGTTTGTAAACATTAGCAGACACTTGTTGTTTGGAAAAAACAGGAAAATTAAACTTCTGCCAAAGATCAAAGATTCATCAATTCCTCGGATATTTTTGTTAGCCGATCATGTCGTCCTTTCAATTCATTAAAGAGTCCCAAGAATCTTCCAACGATATCTCTGTTGGAAGGCATTTTACACAATTTGTTGCTCATATCCTGTTTTACCTGTGGTATATTAGGACGGCGCTTCGTGCTTGATTTCAAATTTTGTTTCCATATTTCACCAGCAGCTTCCACTGCTGATTTTGACTTTTTAATTTTAAAAGACATATTTTCAAAAAGAAGCACTAAACAGTAGATCTTGCAAATTAATACTGCAAATAATGAAAAAACTTTTTAAATACTTCTACTCAATATTTTAATCGCGCGAATATTAAAAAATACTCAACAACAAACAACAAAAAACGCGCATTAATTTGAAAAACAGTCGTTAAAATTTGTTATTCAAAATTGAGTTACATAACATAAAAACAATTTAAAGCTATCGAACTTTTTCATTCTCATGTTAATTAACTTTTTAAACTGTTTGACGCTCTCCAACTTGTAGTTATATTCAAGCATAGTCAAGCATAGTCAAGCATAAGGAAGTAAGAACTGGGAACAAAATCAAGTGAAAAATCAAAAAAGTTAAAAGTGGTGAAGTGCTAGGTGCGGGAGGTTTTTTTGTGATCCAATGAAATAAACCTCAAAACAGTGATCTATTGGTAAAAGTTCATCAAATGCAACATCAGGAAAATTAGAATTTTGAAAAAAGTTTTTTTGTCATATACCTAATATATATATATATATATATATATATATATATATATATATATATATATATATATATATATATATATATATATATATATATATAAATATATAAATAATATATATATATATAAATATTATATATATTTATATATATATATATATATATTTATATATATATATATATATATATATATATATATATATATATATAAATATATATATATATATATATATATATATATATATATAAATAAATAAATTTGTAGTACCTAGCTATATAACTGAAAATAGATAAAAAGTTTTTAAATTAATTTTTAAGAAATAAGAAAAAAATAGATAAACATACTTATAGAAATTGATAAACCTCCACATAAGAACAGGTAAGTTATTTTCTTGACAAAATTGACAAAAGTTGTAGTTAAAGTCATCCACTAAAGATTTTCGTTTCTCGATTGAAAGTGGGTACTTGTAAAAGTCAAATGGATGCACACTTGAAAAGACCAGATCATTTTTTCCTAAGTACTCAAGTAAGTTAAGAAAGTTATTTATAAGGAACTGTGGATAATATCCATTCTTCACAAGAAGATTTAAAAGCCTTTTTTCCATATACCGTGGCATACATGATAACTCTATAACACGAATGTTAAAAGGTGGAAAAACTTGTTTGCATTCATCACCTAGCAACCAATGTTCAATGATTGAAATATGGTTATGAGAAATTAAATAATCCCATAAAGAATCTGCATCTTCCTCATTGATTGTCTCTATCAAAAAATTTGAAAATGTTAAAACATTAGTTTGACATTAAAAAGATCTATAAAAGAAAATTTTATTTTGTATTAGAATATTTAATCATAAAGCATATACATTTTAGACATCCATTAACGTGTTATACATGTTATGATAAGATTTATTCTTTTATGATAAAGGCTTTGTTGCCATGTACATTTTATGGTGTTATTTATGTTACCATCTAACTTTACAATTACTTTAATATAAATATATTTAAAAAAAATCAACCTGTGGCATTAGATAAAAATATTCCATCAAAAACAATTTTCTTTCGAGTTTGGCTGTTCCATTGTCGAACTTGCTTTAATGTAAACTTAAATTGATGCTGAATAAATATTGTAATATTAAATTAAATATAATAAAATATAATGTATAATTAAACATAATATATAATTAAATATAATATAAATATTAAACAAAATATTTTTTATTTAATTTTAAAAACATTTAATCAAAATTTCAGTTAAAATAATGATCTTATTGTTAATATTAATAATATAATAAATAAACTTAAAATATCCCAAAAAGAAAAATTTATAAACAGAATGTATTTTGAAAATTTAAAATCCATTCATAAAATAAATAATCTTAATACAAATATTAGTAATTGCTGTGACTAATATGAATGTGGTATTAGCAATTACAGCTGATTCACTTGACTACTGCTCATCCAAGACCTGTTTTAAAACTGTTAACTAATTCGGTGTTAACAAATTGTTAAAGATAAAGTTTTCACAAGATGCTTGCTTAATGATTTCTTCAACATATTATAAGCTGACACCTCACTTGAGTTTTTTGAAAGTTAATTTTTTAAATTAATTAATTAATTAAACAGCCATGGTAGAATGGTAAGATTTCTGGCTTAAATAAGGTTTAATTTCTAGTTCTTTTGAGGTTCGATGTCGGCTCTGGCATATAAGTGACATAAGAGAAAGGAGGCGAGGAGGAAGGAGAAATTAGGTGCTCTTGAGACACTTTAATAGCTAATAAAAAAAAGAAATTGTTTCTAAGTTGTTGAGATTATTGAAGAATTTTAAAAAAAGTTAAATTATGTCTCCTCCTTGTCTTCTTTGTGTCAAGGTGATCAAGTCAAGAGTGCTTAGACTATTCTCATAGCTTATTTTCTTGAGTGATGGTATTAATTCATTTGCACATTCATGTCAAACTCTTCCGCATAAATCAATATTACTCTTTTGAAGTGGTGACCAACTTGGTACAGTAAACTCTAAATGTAGTTAAATAAAACATAAGTGGTCTAGACAAAACAAAACATTTTCTAATCCTACCCAACATTTGATTGGCTTTTGCTTCGCATTTTATTTATTTCTATTTCAGTTTACCTGATAAGATTACTCCAAGATCTCTTTCAGATTCCAAGCCTTCCCAGGAAAGGCGTGCAGTTTTTCGTCACGTATGACCACACGCGATTATAATATTTTAGAAAACGTGAACACGGCCGTTTGCAAGTTTTATAATAATGGTGAAAAAGTTTCAAAAACAAAAAAACAAAACTAACAAAATAAAAAGAGATTGAAATAGAAAAAAATAAAAACAAATTAATAATTTAAATAATTTGTGCAATAACTGTTTTTATTTTTGTTTTTTTTAGAGTTACATTCAGCAACAAAAATAGATAAGGCGAAGCAAAAAAAAAAAACAGTTTGAAGTCTACAATAAAAAGAATGATTTTCCTTTTCTTAATTTTTTTTAAGAGGATAGCAAAAATACAAACTGCAATGTGTTTGTAAAATTTATTTGTATAATTTTAATGTAACAACAAGGGTTGAATTAAGCAAATGCAAAATGCAAAATCTGGAAAAATATCTGGTATTCAAAATTTTAGTTTATACAAAACTGTGTTCCTTGTTTTTAAGGGGAGAATCAACTTAAATTTGTTAGCAAAAAAATAAAAAATAAAACAATAAACTTACGAATACAAAAGTAATAACACTCTAGTCACTAACTGCATTACAAAAGTAATAACACTATAATAGTGTTATTACTTTTAGAACGCACTTATAACTTTTAAATTTCATTCTTTGTTCAAGCAACATTAGTATTCCCAAATTTTAATTGAAGTAGAAAAATATCTAGAAGAATAGAGTGGATGTTCAAATAATATCAAAACTAAAGTAACTTATAAAAACGTGACAAACAACTTTATGAAAACGTATCGTATTAAAAGTTTAGCATTATGAAAAACGTTACTAATGGACCATAAAAATGCGCACTAATTTTAAAATTAACCAATAAAAATTTTTTATTGGTTGATTTTAAAATTAACGCGCGTTTTTACATAACATTTTGCATAATGCTATACTTTTTATAAAGTACTTTTTTATAATGTTGTTTAAGTGATATGTGAAAGTTCCTGAAGTTTTAATAATATTTGAATATCCGCTTTATTTTTTCTAGATGCTTTTCTACTTTAATAAATGTTTGGAATTAATAATGTTGTTTGAACATAGAATGAACTTTTTCTTATTACTTTTATAACGCACTTATAACTTTTAAAATTCATTCTTTGTTCAAGCAACATTAATATTCCCAAATTTTATTTGAAGTAGAAAAATATCTAGAAGAATAAAGTGGATGTTCAAATAATATTAAAACTAAAGCAACTTATAAAAACGTGACAAACAACTTTATGAAAACATGTCTGTCTTGATGTTTAAGAAACATCTTGCTGTACTGCTTTGTTCAAGTTAATACAATTTTGTTCTAACTTGTGCAGCACTTGATACAATTTAACATTTCAGTAAAAAAATTTCGTTAATGAATCTCAGTGTTAGTGGCCTTTGGGTCCTTCTGTTGTTTTCAAATAAATAAAAATAAATAAATAAATGTAATAACACTATTATAGTTTTATTACTTTTATAATGCAGTTAGCGACTAGAGTGTTATTACTTTTGTAGTCGTAAGTTTATTGTTTTTGTTTTGTTTTTTGTAACTTTCTCGCTAGCAAACTTTTAACTTTTAATAATTTGCTCCTTATAAACAAAGTACACAGCTTTGCATGAACTAAAATTTTAAAGACCTAATATTTTACCAGAGTTTGCAAATCGTATAATTGAACTCTTGTTATAAACTTGTTACATTATAATTATGCAAATATATTTTACAAACAGATGACAATACATATTTTCTCTTTCCTCTTTAAAAGAAAAAACACATAAATTATGGGAAAGTCATCCTTTTTAACGCCTAAAACTGTTTTTTTTTTTTTTTTTTTTTTGCTTTGACTTAATGAATTTTGTTGCTGATAATAATAACCACTAAGAAAAAACAAAAATAAAAACAACACACAAATTATTTTAACTATTATTATTGTTTTATATTTAAGTTTACTTTAATTTCTTATGTAACTATTAAATTGAAAACAATTTTTCAGTAACGCATATAATATAACTTGCGCAAACAGCCGTGATCACATTCTCTAACTTGAAAAACATTTTCGTGATCGTACGAGACAAAAAACCGCACGCCTTTCCTGGAAAGGCTTGGATTCTCTTATGTTTAATTTTTGTAGATTGATAAGTTATTGTTATTTTGGCTTTTGTTATTAATGTTTCTAAATATCTGGTTATTGTATATTTAGAAACATTAAATTTCATAAACCAGTCTTTAGATGTTAAAAGCTAAATCAAGATCTGATTGTAAAGTTAGTCTGCATTTTTATTATGTTTTTTAAGGTTCCAAGAAAATAGTTTATAAATAGCTTAAACAACAGTGGTTAAATTACTGACCCCTGTGGCATATCATTGGTGATTTCTGCCCAAGAAGATACATTAGCCTAGCAAACTCTTATTTTTTTGCTTTCTATTTTCTAAAAAGGATTTAATCTAATGAATTGTGAATTAACAACTTTTTATGAGGAACTGTATAAAACACCCTGGCAAAATCCTGAAAAATAATATCAACTGGTTTACATTTTCTAAGCAGGTTGAAATAAAATTTAGTGTTTTCACATAGATTTGCTTGTTTTAAACAACTCTTTGAAAATATATGTAAATGGCGAAGAGTAATTTTTGAAAATAGTTAAGCTTAAACTATCACCTAATCTTCCAGCTTTATTTTTAAACATATTTGATACCATTTCAATGCACTGAAAGATCTTTCTGCAGTTTCAATGCACTAAAAGATCTTTTTGAAGTTCAATGCACTGAAAGATCTTTCTGCAGTTTCAATGCACTGAAGATCTTTCTGCAGTTTCAATGCACTGAAGATCTTTCTGCAGTTTCAATGCCCTGAAAAATCTTTCTGCAGTTCAATGCAATGAAGATCTTTCTGCATAATTAAAGCTATAAATAAAAATAAAGTTCTATGGTTAATTCAGTAAATAAACAACTTATATCACAATATGTTTTTGTCAACAATTAAAGCAAACCTGTATTATTTTCTGCATTTTTTTTTCATATTATAACACATTTTAACAAATCAAACAGAAATAGGTTACATGTGAATGCTTACATTCTTTTCTTTTTTTAAATCGCATGCATACTTGTAAAAATTGTGTGTGTACTTGTAAATAATAAGAATAAATGATGGGAAAACTTGCAGAAAAAAATCTGTTAAAGTTGCCAATCTGATTGTTTGGCCAAATTGTGGCACAATAAGAATTTATCTACCACTATGTCTTAAAAACTGTAAAGACTGTGTATTATTAATTGTTTTTGAGTTTTTATTCAAAGACAAAAAAAACTTCACAATCACAAACTTGATCTTATTATAAACATAAAATTTGCCCTTACTTAAGTGGATTTATTAGATAATATCATGGTTATTATTTATTAATATTTGTTGTTACTTAATTAGTATAAAGTAAAAGTAAACTTAATTCAATTTGATTTCTGAATTTTTCAGATTTAAAATATATCTACATGTTAAAGGGCAATAGTTTTAATTTGTCTATTGTCTGGTTTTACAATGCTTGTGGTTTTACAATGCTTCCATAACCATTTGTCTATTGTCTGGTTTTACAATGCTTGTGGTTTTACAATGCTTCCATAACCATTTAGTACTTTTTGCAGTCCTTTTTATCCCAACACAAGCATAATTAAACCATTTATATCTGCAGTTTGTAAAACTGCATGGAGTTATTTTTCCAAAACTAAGTCTTTAGCATATGTAAACATTCCTACTATTTATTGTTGATTTATCACTTTGACTTGTTTCAAGCTCTAATAATAAAACATTTTTAAGTATACGCAAAATTTTTTGAATTACTTTAGAAATAAGATTTGCATCTTTTGAAAATAATTGTTCACGAGGCAATTAATGTAAATAGTAGTTCAATGTAAATAATATAGTTGTATTATAAACGTCTCTAAGCGTCATATATTGACCTCATATATTGACCTTGTATATAGATCATTATAAAGTTAGAAAATACCTATAATATCTCTCTTGGGGAAATATTATATGGTATAAATAATCGTGTATAAATTTATAAAAGAAGCGTTTTTTGAGTAAGCTATTAACGTTCTGCTGAAATAAGTCACATATTATTATTGAGTTTAATACGCCCTACGCACTTTCACACAAACATTTTAGTAGCAGAGGGTAGTTATCTAGCAATTGAACACAACAATGAGCCATATTGAAAATGAAAGTGAGTTGGATGGAGTTCATCATATTCAGATGGATCAGCTAAAACGAGCTAAAGCAAAGACAAAAGCAACGTTTACAAGAACGAGAAGAATGCTAATGGAATTACTTTACTCCAACCTTCTGAGCAGAAACGATGTTTGGGAATGTTAGGAAAAGCTTGATGTGGCACAATTGGCTGCAACAAAGACAATGGATGACCTTTCAGTTGAGTATCGGAAAAATAACGAATTCAAAATGGCAACCAAGGTCAGAAAAGAAATTGAAGTAATAGAGTCTGCCTACATGGAAGCAGACCAAATGACGCACGAATATCTTTACTCTCGAAAAGATGACGCTTCAAGCATTGTCACAATAGGGGATGGTGGCGAACGTAAACATCAACTTGAAAGGATTGGTCAAAAAATGAAAAATAAAAATGGCATCAATAAAGTTGGTTATGAACAATATGGTATGGGAAAAATGGAAATGGGATTAATGCGTTGTGGATTAATGGATAATCGATTGATGGATGATGGATATGTAAAACATTTGAAGCAAAATCGGCAAATAGAATGGGATGAGTTGAAAAATGACCAACTGGATGCACAAGTTAAACGGTATGCTGAAACTGTTGATGCAAAAAAGGACTATCAAACACGCCTTGTTGTAACTGGTTGGCGAGTGCTGTGAAAAAAGGTATTGATCTTCAACCGACAAATAACAACTTAAGTACAAAAAGAAAAATTGGACAAGACTTATGAAGGCACTTATTTAGAGTGTCGATTCCTGTTTTCTCTGGAGATAAAACGCAATACAAAAATTGGAAGGCAGCGTTCAAAGCATGTATTGATAGGGTTCCAGCTACACTGGAATATAAATTCTTGCAATTACACCAGTACTTATTAGAAGCTTCAAAAGTTGTTGAAAGTTTGGGGTATTCAAAAGCTGCATACAAAGCAGCAAAAGATCGACTTGAAAGGAAGTATGGGGGCAAACAACGACAAATTGCCTTATTGAAAATTTCAGTCCAGTTAAACCAAACAACCCAAATGATCTTAAAAACTTTGCTGATATGTTGGACATTGCAGTCATAAATTTAAAAGAATTTGGAAAATTTGAAGAGTTAGCAGATGGCTCACTCTACATTAAACTTATGAAGAAGTTACCAAAAACAATGCTAAATGTATTTTTATAATGGTTATTTGAAAAGCAAAAAAGTCCTGGGGTGGAATCGTTGCGAGAATGGTTTATTCAAGAAGCGAAGTTTTATACAGTTGCCCAAGAAACCTTATATGGTTTGGAAGATACAAATTCTAATCTAGAAAAACCCTTTAAAATCTTTAAAGAAAAACAAAGAACATACTTTGGAGAAAAGCTCAAAGACAATGTAACAAAAATGTGCAAAATTAGTGATGGTAAACATGCAGCTTGGAAATGTGAAAAGTTAAAATTCATGGCAGTAAGTAAAAGATGGGAACAAGCAAAGTTTCATCGTCTATGTTATCGTTGTTTGGGTAATGATCATGTTGGAAACAAATGCAAGAAATCAAGAAAATGAGGAACAGATGGTTGTCAGGAAGCTCGTAACAGACTATTACATTTAAAGAAACGAACAAGAGAAAAAAAAAAAGAAA
The DNA here is from genome assembly GCF_022113875.1 of Hydra vulgaris. NCBI lineage: Eukaryota > Metazoa > Cnidaria > Hydrozoa > Anthoathecata > Hydridae > Hydra > Hydra vulgaris. The sequence continues at coordinate 57,531,000 of NC_061160.1, forward strand.
CAACTCTTCTTACCAAGTTTTCAAGCAAAGATCAAAGTCAAGATGTGGCTATGAGAAGTTTACCTGTCATTTTAACAAATGGAAAACGGTTGATAAAATTCAACGCTCTATTGGATGATGCTAGTACCCAAACCTATATAAACAGCGATGTAGCTGCAAAACTTGGATTACAAGGAGTAATAAAAGAAATTAAGATTAATGTAGTCAATGGTAGAATAGACACATTTCAAACAATGCCGATTGAATTACAGTTTGATGGTAAATTGATGGTAAATTGAAAAAGAAGACAAATGCATTAACAGTTGAAAGAGTTACGAGTAACATGCAAGTGGTGGATTGAAATAAATATAAAAACCATTGGAGTCACCAAAAAACTATACCATTTTGCAGATTGGGACAGCGACCAAGTGTAGATATTCTTATTGGATTAGATAAAACTGAGCTTCACTCATCAAAAACAGAAGTTAAAGGGCGCACTGGAAATCCAATAGCATAACTTACGCAACTGGGATGGACATGTGTTGGGGCGCTTGGACGTACTCAAAATCATTATACTTGCCGCACCAGGACGTTAGCTAAAAAAATTTCCAAAGTTAAAAAAATTAATGAAACACTAAAAACATTTTGGGAAATCAAAAATATTCATCCAACATCAGAAACGCAAGCTGGAAGTGTTGAAGATAAAAAGGCCCTATATCAAGCCGAAAGTTCGATAAATTATGTGGATGGGCGATATCAAATTGGCATACCTTGGAAAGAGGATCCAAAATTGTTACCAAACAACTATGAAATGGCAGTAAATCAGTTAATAAGTACGGAAAAACGGCTTAAAAAAACAGGGGAGGTGACGAAAATTTACAAAGAAACAATACTTTACTAGGACCTACTTAACAAAAGGTTATATCAAAAGAGTAAGCAAAAATGATTAAAAAAATCAATGAAGGATTAATACTCATGAAAATTGCAGAATTTGGATTAATTCCTTTGATTTTGGAAGAAAAGAGAGAATTATCAATGATATTTCATTTTACATGGCAATAGGTTGTATCTCGCATTTTTCAAGTTATTGAAGTTCCATGAATAAAAAGATGAGTAAAAGTTTTATGGAACAAAAGATAATAGCTTGAGTAGTAACCATGGTAGTATTTGTGGAAAAAAGAAAAAGATCTAATATTACAACAATGGGACAGGAGTGAACAATGGAAGCTGAAGTTTGGCACCTGGAGTAAACCCAACTATATTTAAAATTTTTTTAGACTTTGTCTAGTAAACAACAAAAAATTTTTTTGAGTTAAAATAATTGGTCTCACAGAAGTTTTAATTCTCAAGCTGTCACAGAAGAGAGATCACATTCAAGATCTTGTTTTTCATCAAATAATTTGTCAAAACTTGAGTATATAGTTGTATTATCAGTAACTTGAGCCCATTTAAAGAAAACATTGTCAGGAGGATCACAATTATATAGATAATAAAACAACACAGGACCAAGGATATAATCTTGAGAAACCTCTAAATAAAAAAAGAGTGTTGCCCAAAAATATCAAGGATAAATTTAATACTGTTAAAAGAATAATAAAATTTAATACTAGAAAAGAATAGTTTAATAATTTTGAAAATTTTCCCAGATGCAACATATCAAAAGAGCTTATGAAGAAGACCAGCATACTAAACTTTATTAAAAGCCTTTGATATATCAGGAGCCCTTGTTATTCTACTTCCATCAAACAATAAAAAAAACAATAAACTAATTTTTAATTTTCAGTAGAATAAGAGGATTAAAATCTGTGTTGATATATGTTGGAACCACAAGCTGCAGAAAAGCCATCGTGAGAAAGAACTTTAGCACCATAACTGATTAAGATATCTAACAATTAACAAACTATTTCTTTTTTTTTTTTTAATTTTGCTTTAGGTAACCTAAAAAGACCTAATAGTCTTGTCACAGAGCACTGCCAAAAAGTATTTAACTAGGAAGTTCACGCCTCTTTCCTTACTAATGGCGCAGAATATACCCAGAAATCGCTTCGAACCATGCATCTCTTGCTTCTAAAAAAAGTGCTCAACCACTGTGCCAAGGCTGCTGATTCCTCTGGTATGACAGAAAATGGTATGAATTAGAGGAAAGACTTTTTACAAATCTTTCTTATGTTGAAGATGCAATAAGATCAGATTCAAGTATGAGAGATTGAGTGTTAGACTAGCCTATGTTAATAGGCTAGTCTAACACTCCATCTCTCAAGATGAAGAGGATTGCAAGAGCAGGTCCAACTATGTTTACAACATATTTTTGCACCTTGTCCAATTAAGAAAGGGCATTATTGAAAGATCCACCTCAAATATGGCAACAATATTCTATACAAGGATGGATTTGAGATAAAAACAGCATCCAGAGTAAGAAAGTTGTGAGCACCATAAAGAGATGCAACCTTAGCAGATGCTAATTTTTGCAATCGGTTTGATATATGGTTATCAAGAAAGATCAGAAGTAAGAGTTAGTCCTGAAGATGGAAGGTAGATGACACATCAAGCCCAATATCGTTCAAAAATGTAAGAAGATCTAGATTATTGCAATAACGATTAACTGAAAAAAATTGAGTTTTATCTGAGTTAAAGTTCAACTTTTATATCTTTTCTTAGTGCTTGGTTTAATTATTAATTGTTTGTTAGATTTGCAAAAAACTAACGAACAATTAATAAAATAAATATTTTTGTAACTATTTATAAAATTTACATTTAACATAAATTACACACAGCTGTTTTTTATTCAATGTAATAATAAATATAACTTGGTAAACATGAAAAACTTATAAGAAAAGAAATCAAAATACACGTAGTCTAGACGATTATTTAAAAAAGGTTGCGCAAATAAAATACTATTTTGTTTTTTATTTTATTTTTGTTTTTAATTTTATTTTGTTTTTAATTTTATTTTGTTTTACAAACACATTTTAGAACTTTAAAATACAATAAAAATGAATATGATTTGGAAATTGTATGTAAAAAAAAACAATCAGTGTTTTAAACAAACAAAAAATCTATGACGTCATACACTAAAACTCCTATGAATTAAACGCGCTTGAATAAATTATCAAGTCTGCATAATGCGCCTGGAAAATCGCGTTTATTTTACATACACAAAATACCAGAGAAAACGGAGAAGACGAGCTTCGACTAAAACAACAAGATTTGTTTTCCTTGGTATAGATTTATTAATTAGTTTTAATCAAAAAAAATTTGATTAAAACTAATTTTTAATATGAACACAACATGTTCATATTAAAAATTAGTTTTAATCAAACTTTCTCTTTAATATGAACACAACATGTCTCGGGACTTGGTAGTCCCTTTAAAAACCATAGAAGAGCTCATACATACAAGAGAGGTGGAATAACACATTTGCCCTTGTTATAGATACTGTAAAAGATTCTCCAGATGTCACAAGAGCCTAAATTTTGAGATGAAATACAAGATTTTGTTACCTGAGAACAGCTGGCTTTAGCATTAGACAAAACCTTTTTACAATGGTTTCTAGCATTCTAGCAGTAGTAAACAGATGTCTGTTTTCTAGAGAACTGTTTTGCTAATAGATTTGAAAGTAATGGTTACAATTAGAGATTAAGAAAGTTGTGGACTTTAATGCCTGCAGAGTCAAGACACTAAAGCCAAGCCATTCAGTATGATAAGTAATAAAGTCATTAACAACAAATAAAGAGAAAGAGTTTGGTTAATTTGATCAGAAATAACATCGAAAAGAGTGCAGGCTTGATATGAAGGAGAGCGATATAGAACAAAGAGAAAGGCAATAAAAGGAAGTGGTGCTAAACGAAAGTATGTAACCGAATACTCTGTGGATTCAAACCTAGTTTATCAACAAATGGGTGAATTCTTACAAATGTAAATGCCCAGGCTAAGCATTTGATTATTGGAATCTTTAAGAATTAAAGGAAAATAACTATCAACACTAAGATCACAAAATGAGACAGCCGAGCTCAAATTAGTCTCACAAAGAGCAAGGTGTGGTGAACTTTGCAAGAGATTAAACTCAACAGGAGAAAAGTTACTTCGAAGACCACGAATATTAGTGAATGATAGGTTTAGCGAACTTGGTGATGACAATAGTTTTTTTTATTTTATAGTTTTTGTTACTTTATTCATTTTTAAATTTGTTAAAGAACTTGACTCGAAACATAGATAGTACTCAGACCACTGTTTAATAGTACAAACAATTGCCTTATTACTATTATTAAACCCTAAGCCATAACAAAGGGCTCCAAATGTGGCTTTGGCAATGCACACCAAAAGTACAAACAGGGACACCATCCATGCGCAATATGGCACTGTTAGTACTTTGATATTTTTCAGCGGTTGATGGAATCAGCCTCTCTGAGAGCAACCACAGAGTTCGGGAAACCTGACTACCAGCCAACCTCAGAACCATAAAACTGAGTTTTAGAGCTGTACCCTCATTAGGAGATAGTAGAATGTGTTGCTTAGTCATAAAAATAGAGACACAAGCAAAACCTGTGCATTGAGTCAAGAAGATCATCCATTCAACATCCTAAACTGGAAACAATATATTATAAATAGATCTACGCCAGCCTAATAGATGAAGAAGGGTTGCAAGGCTGGTCAACAGATAGAATCTATTTTCTTAATCTAAAAAAAGGATGAAGCCAAATAAGTAGTACAAGATAAATATTTTAGTGAGATCATTACATAATCTGAATGAAGAGAACGACTAAGTTTGAGACAAGAAATTAAACAATTAATGGTTTTGTTCATTAGGGTTTGTCTGAAAAATGAGTCTTAAAGTCACTTATCTGAGCAAGATATTGAAAAAGTCAAAAATATTTATTTCCAGCAGGTTCAGTCCCAGGAAAAAAAGTTCTATAGAATTTTTCTATAAATTTTTGAAACATATGGCCTATAGAAACTCTATAGAATTTCTATAGAATGTCAATAAATTTCTATAGAAATTGCTGTTAAACTTTTTTTTCTATTAAAAAAAAGTAGAAAAAAAAAGTAGAAAAAAAATTTCAAGAGGAATTTTTATAAAGTTAATAGAAACTTTATAAAAACTCTATAGAATTTTATAGAGTTTCCATAGACCATATGTTTCAAAAGTTTATATAAAATTCTATAGAACTTTTTTTTCCTGGGGCGGAAAAAGAACCATTCAGTGTGATAAGCATTAAATCACCAACAACAACAAGACTAATGAGCAAACAATATTTGCTGAGGGGTAATAAGAAAGATCTTAGTCAACTTAATATGAAACAACATTAAAAAAGTTTTGAAAAGAAGAAAACAAAGAACAAAAAGAAAAGCTATTATATGTAGAGTTACTAGACAAAAGCGCATAAAAAAATCCAATTCTGATATTATTAGTAAATAAATTTATCTAACTATAGAAAAAAAGTTACAGAAAAAAATTATATTAAAAATTATTTTTTTTTTTTTCAAGTTAAAAAAAAAATGATGTTTACTATTCTTACACAAATATTCTTCAATAAAAGAAAACTTCAATTAAATTATTTTGACATTTGTTAAATATAATACTTTTGCGAAAAAAGTCTCAATATCTGTCAAAAAATCTTACTTGAAAATGTTTTGTTAGTTTTAACTTAAAGAGTAACCTTTTCTCTTTATAAAAAAACATGACAATGACAAATATCTAAATTAAAGTTATTTATTAAATGTAAGATCAAGATTTTAAAGTATTATTTAAGAGAATTACAGAGACTTCAGGGATATTTGATTAGACAATTTAACAAATAGACATACAAACAATTTAATAAATAGACAAACAATTTAATAAAAAAAACAGACAAACAATTTAACAAATAGACAGACAAACAATTTAACAAATAGACAAATAAACAATGTATTTGGTTGAACTTATAAAACAATAAAATATTAACCACAAAAAAAAAACTCTACTGAGTTTTACCTGATTTCCTGAAATGTAGTATTTTTCTAGTTCTTTTAAAAACCTGAAATCTTCAGTATCTCTCTCATCAAGAAGACCTTTCTTTTGCAATCTTGGAAACTAAAAAACAAAATGAGATTTTTTTTATTTTAAAAAGATAAAAAAATAATTTAAAAAATCACCAAAAAATATGGTATAACATAAAATATGGAACTTGTTAGAAGAAACAAAAGATTAGCTTATCCTTAACAACAAAGACATAAAGATATAAGGTTGGCTGTTAAACAAGATCCTGATAACAATACTTGCATTGCAATTATGTTTGCAATGCTTTTTTGAAGATTCCCAATAAAAAAGGTATTATAAAATAACCCTACAAGATCAGAACAGGTATAAAATATATATAGAGAATCAGGAGTAAGAAAATTACAAACACAATAAAGAGACTTAGCAGCTTTTTTAAAACATGTTCACACACACACACACACACACACACACACACACACACACACACACACACACACACAACAAGCACCCACTATAGTCGAGGACATTTTTTTCTTAATTATTGTTATACTCCTCTTTTAACCATATAACTCCATAACTCAATCCTTGACCACAGCAAAGAGAAACAAGTTAAACGCAGTACTTCCAGGAATGTAGTGGGTTCAAATCTTATGTCTCTTGTTAATATAGATAAGAAACAATCTAAGATAGAAGGTTGTAACTCTTAAGTTACTTGAAAAAAAGATGTTGATCATTAAGAATAACTTTAAAGTTACAATTGGAAAAATTCAGATTACAGCAGCTAACACAGGGCAGAAAGATTGTGCTAGAGCGCATCTTGAAAAGATGCTAGCTCACATGTGCTGCTGCGCATATGCATCCTTCATTAAAATGAGTTATTCTTGCATCACCTAACAAAAAGAATTGATAGAAAAATTCATGTAGTATTGGACTTTTAGGTCCTGGGGGAAACATGGGAAACACAACAGAATGAGTTTCCTTTAACAATATTACTTATTAATTCATAATTGCCACAAATCTTTTGTGGCAATGATGAATTTTAATTTGCGCAAAACTCAGTTGTTTATTTTTATTTGATCATATTGTTGCTATCATCACAATACACTTGATATATTGATAAATGGTTAGACTCTTACTTAGTCCTCTTTTTTTTTAGATTATCTTTTACGAAAGAACTTTCATGTTTTCATGACTCAAGTCTTCTTTCGAACTGTTCAAAAAGTTTACTCAAGTAAAAGTACAAAGTAGCTCAAGTAAAAGTAAAAAGTAGCTTATTAAAATGTACTCAGAGTAAAAGTTACTGCGTTACTTTTTCAGATAACAAAGCTGTCGAATAAAAAAACAAAAATCACGTAGTCTATTCTTTTCTGTATATAATTTTTTTTTGCACATAATTTTTTTTTTATGGCCGTAAAAAGTGAAAAGAAATCAAGCTAAAGCAGTTAAAAGTTGTTATGGGTGCGCTCAACATTTTTTTCTAAACAATTTAAAAGTGTCATTTTTGGAAAACTTTTATTGAACCAACAATTTTTTTTTTTTGTAAACTTAATTTTAGAAACTTCATTTTTACTTTTTATTTTTTAGAATATACATAACTATACATAAATATCTGTACGAATAAACTTTCTGATGCAACTGGGTATATTAATAATTATATACAGTAAGGAATTAAGTTGCTTTTTTATGGACTTTAAATGTTATAACCAAACAAAAATTTACAAAAACCAATGTTAGTATGACTGTTTTTACAGATAAACTTTTCATATAGAGATTGAAAGAAGTAATAATTTTTGAAGTTTGATAAAAATTACAGATTATTGTTTAATGGGACTAAAAACATGAAAATTATTTTAATTCAAATTTTATAATTATGAAATTATTTATCATAAAATGATGGATACTCATTATGCCTTTTAAATAACTTTATTTTTTTAAAATTACTTTATTTTAAATTACTTTATTTTATTTTAAACTACTTTATTTTATTTAAATTACTTTTTTTAAATTACTTTATTTTATTTCAAATTACTTTATTAATTTTTTTGATTTTATGACCTGAATTTCAACAAGAAGTGAAAACATTTTAAACCAACAAACTTATAATTTCATGATAAACAATTTTACATTGAATTACATTATGAGTTGTTATAAATATTTCAAAACATCATCATCACTAATGCTTAATCTATTAAAGTCACCACAGAGTAAAAGTAATTTTAAAAAACAAACAAAATTATTAAAATATGAAAAGAATAAAAATAACCCTTCAATGATACAATCATAAACCTGTAACCAATATTGTCATTGTCAACCCAATCTATTATGTTAAATTGCTACTTTTAATCATAACTACTTACCCACTTTACCATAATACCATCACCGCCTTACAAACTTTACCATAATACCATCACCACCTTACAAACTTTACCATAATACCATCACCACCTTACAAACTTTACCATAATACCATCATTGCCTTACAAACTTTTTTTTTAGATTTCAAATTACAAAAGTCGAAATCTAAAAAACTACTCCTCCACCTCTAATACTTATTAACCTTACTACTATTACCTCTACCATTACAACTACCTGTTATAATTAACCTCTACCATTACAACTACCTGTTATAATTAGCCTCTACCATTACAACTACCTGTTATAAGTAACCTCTACCATTACAACTACCTGTTATAATTAACCTCTACCATTACAACTACCTGTTATAATTAACCTCTACCATTACAACTACCTGTTATAATTAACCTCTACCATTACAACTACCTGTTATAATTAACTCCTACTTTAACAAAGGTTAACCCAAACCATTCTTTTATTATTAAATCAATTTATTTAAAGAAAAGCTTAAAATATGGTAAATCAAATTACTTCAATATAAAGTTCTATAATCTTTAGATGTAACAATCAGAGATTTAACAATCACCTTATTTAAATCAATACTCATAGAAAAACTTTATGAAAAATGCCAAAGCAAGAATATTTTATTCATTTACAATGTAAAATCATGGAAAATGAAATGACACAGTATCATAATGAAAATAAACTTGCATGTGTTGTCATGAAAACTGTGGATAATTTAATGCAAGTTTTCAAAGTATGCGGCAAAAATTCTAAAAGCTAAATAATGTATATAATAAAGAAACAATTTTCTTTGTGCATAATAAATATCTATCAAAACAATTAAAAACAAGATTGAAAAACTAAATAATTTAAAATGGCTATAATACTACAAACAATTTAAAAATAATACTTCAAACAATTTAAAAATAATACTACAAACAATTTAAAAATAATACTACAAACAATTTAAAAATAATACTACAAACAATATAAAAATAATACTACAAACAATTTAAAAATACTAAATACTAATTTAAAATAATTTAATTGATATAACTTAAAGTGGTTAAAGATCATTCAACAGTTAGAAATCTTTAAGCAACTACTTAATTGTTAGTACTCATTTAACAAAAAAAAACAATAATAAAAATAAATAAAAAAATAATACCATGAGTCCTCTTAAACTGCTCTTGCTGGTTTCAAAATAGATACTTTTTAATTCTCTGTTTGGTTCTAATCCCTAAACAATAAAAAACATGAAAATAAATATTTCTAATACTACTAAAAATATAACTATACTATAAAAACATAACAACAAACATAAGAAAAAACAAAATAATACTATATTCAGAAGAATTTTTACAGCCCCATCAATGTCATTTTGAACCAATTTTTCTTGAGCAATTTGTTTTCCTATGTCAATAGCAGAATCCAAGGATCCTTTTTCAACTTCTTTTTTCTTTAAATAATAAATAAATTAAATTTTGTTTTTAATTTTTCAAGAAAATAAGCAAAAACAATAAACAATAAAAGAAACCTGAAAAATCTGATTTTTTTGCCATGTTCCTATTTTGCCATTGATCAAAAGGTCTTGAGAATTAAACTACAAATAAAATTTAAATTTTTAAATTTTATAATCATAGATTCATCATATCTAGATTGTAGATGCCTAAATCTAAACCCTCAGTCAATGTACATACGAAAACCAAACAGATGGCAATTTCAGTACCATGTCATCAGTGATTTTTTATTAAGATTTTTTGTAAAGTAAGCAATATAAAGCAAATTTTAAAACTATTTAAAATTTGATCAAACTTTAAAGTTTGCACTTAAATCACTTAAATATAATATAAATTAATAATATAAATCACTTAAATAACTAGAAGAAAAAGAATATAAATATTTATTTCAGCATAAAAAATAACTTGTAAACACAATACATAGATGTCTGTCCAACTAGAAGAAAAAGAATATAAATATTTATTTCAGCATAAAAAATAACTTGTAAACACAATACATAGATGTCTGTCCAAGAATGGCCCAGAATGCTTCAGGTAATAAATATTTGCCTAAATAAAAAGTTGCCTAAATATTTAGGCAATTAACACTAACCATTCAAGTAAATTACAATCCAAACTTTCAAACAAAAAACCTAAACTTTCCTTGTAAATGATGAAGTAAACAGTAAATACAATTTCTAACAAAAAAAAAAAAATGATGATGAAGTAAAAGTCATCTTTACTACCAGAATATTTAGAATATTATAATATTTTATATTTGCGAATTATAAAAAAAATTAAATATTATATTATAATATTTAATTTTTGTACATTTAAATTTTATAATCATAGATTCATCATATCTAGATTGTAGATGCCTAAATCTAAACCCTCAGTCAATGTACATACGAAAACCAAACAGATGGCAATTTCAGTACCATGTCATCAGTGATTTTTTATTAAGATTTTTTGTAAAGTAAGCAATATAAAGCAAATTTTAAAACTATTTAAAATTTGATCAAACTTTAAAGTTTGCACTTAAATCACTTAAATATAATATAAATTAATAATATAAATCACTTAAATAACTAGAAGAAAAAGAATATAAATATTTATTTCAGCATAAAAAATAACTTGTAAACACAATACATAGATGTCTGTCCAACTAGAAGAAAAAGAATATAAATATTTATTTCAGCATAAAAAATAACTTGTAAACACAATACATAGATGTCTGTCCAAGAATGGCCCAGAATGCTTCAGGTAAAAATTAAATATTATATTATAATATTTAATTTTTGTACATTTCAGAATATTTATTATGACGATTTTAATCAATTTTTGTACTTAAATAGTCATCAGGTGTACATTAGTTAAGATAACTGATTCTGACTGCATTAAAAGTTTTATTTAAGATTATATGCATTTAGTTTGGAATTACAAAAAAAATCCTAATCTTTTAACTTATTTACTTATATCACTCATTGCAAAATCAAAATCAATCTAAAGTTGCAAAAAAATGGAAAAGTTTGAATTCTATGACTATTCTTTTATGGAATTCCTCAACTAAAATATTGTTGTTAACTTAAAATATTGTTGTTAACTTAAAATACTGTTGTTAACTTAATGCTTATAACACTGAATGGCTTGGCCCTACTGACCTTGCTGATTCTAAGAATCAAAATTTATATCTTTTTTAATCTATTATTCAGTTACGAATTTTTTTTAATCTATTATTCATATTACTAATCATTACATCTAACCATTATCTAAATCTTATCATAATCTACACCTTCTCAATTTGTTTCTTGTCTATGACCTAAGCTTGTGTTTAGTTTCTCCTTGTTCTCCATCAGGTGGTTTAGATTGTGTAATGACTTCACTAAAACCTTTATCTTATATTTCTTTTGCAATAGTCTCACCTATCATCACACTTCTTGCTACTACCTAAAATCTGACTAATATTTTTGAAATGATGTATTTTGTCTCTCTGCTAAGAATCGTTATTTATGAGCGGCTAAGATTCCCAAAGGCAGAACTATTTGCAAGATTTTTTTTTCAAACTTTTAAACCTAGATAAACAGAATAATCTTTTGTTAAACATCTTTTATTCTGTTGCTAAAGTTGTTTTTCATCTTAACTTGTTGAATATTCTTATATTGATTCTCCACTTAAAATCTTCTTGAATTATCATAACCTCTCGTGGAAATGACCTTTCATGGAACCCAAATATACAATCCATTGCAAAGTTTACACCTGCTAAAACTGTCTCTATTTTTTGTGCTTGTGATTCAATTTTCTACCTTCATAAACCACTTTTTTGTTCTAGTGTTGAATACTGTTGTCATATTTAGGCTGGTACTTTTAATGAAACCCTCAGTCTTTTAGACAAAAAGTCTTTTAAAAAAAAAATTTTAGGTACAAAAACACGTTGTAAATGTTGTTGGATTTTTTATAAACTTGCATCTCTTTCTCTTTTTTACAAATAGTTGCTGCTTTAGAATCATCATTTGCTTTATGAACCAAAACTTGTCAAATTTTAAAACAAATCTGGTAAAAATGTCATTTAGCTACATCCTTTTACTAAAATTGTTTTTTATGCTCAAAAAAGTTTTGATCATTTAGTTGTTTTCTGCAGACAATAATGCTTTGTAATCTTCATGTTTTTCTGACTCAAGAAATATACAGTTTTTTAATTCTTCTATCAACTGCTTTTTTGTTCACTAGTTCTCTTCTTTCTTATTCACTAGTTCTCTTCTTTCTCATTCACTAGCTCTCTTTTTTCTTGTTCACTAGCTCTCTTCTTTCTTGTTCACTAGCTCTCTTCTTTCTTATTCACTAGCTCTCTTCTTTCTTGTTCACTAGCTCTCTTTTTTCTTGTTCACTAGCTCTCTTCTTTCTTGTTCACTAACTCTCTTCTTTCTTGTTCACTAACTCTCTTCTTTCTTGTTCACTAGCTCTCTTCTTTCTTGTTCACTAGCTCTCTTCTTTCTTGTTCACTAGCTCTCTTCTTTCTTGTTCACTAGCTCTCTTTTTTCTTGTTCACTAGTTCTCTTCTTTCTTATTCACTAGCTCTCTTTTTTCTTGTTCACTAGCTCTCTTCTTTCTTGTTCACTAACTCTCTTCTTTCTTGTTCACTAGCTCTCTTCTTTCTTGTTCACTAGCTCTCTTCTTTCTTGTTCACTAGCTCTCTTTTTTCTTGTTCACTAGTTCTCTTCTTTCTTATTCACTAGCTCTCTTTTTTCTTGTTCACTAACTCTCTTCTTTCTTGTTCACTAACTCTCTTCTTTCTTGTTCACTAGCTCTCTTCTTTCTTGTTCACTAGCTCTCTTCTTTCTTGTTCACTAGCTCTCTTCTTTCTTGTTCACTAGCTCTCTTTTTTCTTGTTCACTAACTCTTTTCTTTGTTATCTGTTGACTGACATAAAAAAAAAAATTGTTTTAAAAAAAGTGAAGTTTTACACATTTATAATAAAGGATTACAAAACCTTTGGAAACAGAACTTCCAAAGAAGAGAGAAATAGACATCAAAAAGCAAACCAGTAGAAGAATTTAAAAACCATTTGAAGATTGGCCACTTGATGAGAGTTATTTGTATTGAAACATATGAAAGTTGATGATGATATTGAAAGTGAAGTTGATTGAAAGTTACAACAAATTAATCACAAATGATGAGCAACAGAAGAGATACCTATTACAAGTTGTATCAAATGAGGAAGATTCAATTTTATCAAATTATACGAGGAAGATTCAATTTTATCAAATTATATGAGGAAGATTCAGTACAAATCTAAGACAAGCATTTTATCTTTGGCATGAAGATAAGACCCAAAGTAAAAGTTTTATAATACATTATATTATAAGATATCTTTTGAAAATTTCCATTGTTTTTCAGTAAATAGAAAACAGGAAAATGGTTTTTATAATCAATTAAAATTCCACTATGAAAAAGTGAAAAAGTGATGCTGCTGCACCTCCTGGGTGTCAAGGAAATCAGCAAATTTCCAAAATATGATTATACTCAAATTATGAAAATTCTACAATAGATAAAATTAAAACTCAAGTGTTCAAAAAAAGACAACTTTTTTAATAATAGGACAACTAAATTTAAAATTAAAAACTTAAAATTAAAAATATAAAAAAAAGTTTAAAAGTATATTTAGATTAGAAAAATGTTTAAAAAAAGGATGAGCATTATTTAAATTGATGTTCCAATAAGTTGAAATTCTAATAAGTTGATGTTCATGTAAGTTGATGTCCATGTAAGTTGATGTTCATATAATTTAAGTTGGAATTAAACTTAGGTTACAGAGCAAAAAGCAACAAAAATGAATTTATGAAATATTAAATTTGAAAATAAAAAAAACAAACCTGATGTTGCTTCCCTCCATCTATAGAATCTGTTTGTGGATTGTCATTAAAAGATACCTTTAAATATGTTCTTAATTTAACAACTACTTGGGCTAAATAATTTAAAGTTTCATGCAAGTCTTCAAAAAGGTTTAAATCAGTTGATTGATTGGTTAAACTAATCTTTTTATTTGGAACAACTTCAGGTAAACTTTTTAATGTCTCAATCCCGTCTTGAATTAAACTGTTAAGATAACATATTGTTACCATAAACAGTCCTTCAAAAAAGTTGTCCTCGTGTTTGCCTAGATTAAAAAAAAAACGTGATTTTTATACTTAAAACCACTTGTAGTTATTATGCAAAAAAATTTTCTGCTAAAAGATTTTAAAACTTACAATTATATTTTATACATAAAAAAATAATAATAAAGCATTTAGTTGTGTCAGCAAAAAGTAATTTTTTGAGTATATAAAAAAATTTGTATAAATATTTGTAAATTTAAAAATATTTTTGGCATAACTAGTTTAAAGATTGTAGTTTTGTTTTTTTAATTAGTATAAAGGCTGCATAAATTGGTATAATTAGTATAATGGCTGCATAAATTGTTGTACAAATTTATACAGCGCTGAAAACAGAAATATTTTTTAAGTTACTGCATCATCTAGTATTTACATAATATAAAAAAGTGCTTCTGATTTTAACTTAAATAATTTTTCTAAAAATGTTTTATAAATAAATTTTTTTTTAATTTTTATGTTTTCAATACTTATTAAAATAGTTAAGTAAAAAATATTCTTCATAATATTCAGGTTGAACAGCACAGAAATTGAAAGGAAGCTCATATCTTCTTTACTGATATTATCCTTCTTTACTGATATTATAAAACGTCTAGAGGTTGAACTACAGATCTCAAGCTTCTGAGGCAAGCACGTTAACCACTGCGCTACGGCTGCAAATTCATTTTTCTGATTTAATTATGAATTAAGCTATATGAAATTAATAATTCAAAGATTTTTTCTTTCTGATGTATCACCTTAAGGCCATGCAAAGTCAAATTTATGAAATACAATATGCAAAGTCAAATTTATAGATACAATATATATAGATACAGGCCTTGTTTTAAAGCGTTACGCCTAGAGCGATTTACGTACGCCTTAAGCGCTTTTTACGTACGCGTAGAGCTGTTTTGGTTAAGCTACTTTTTATCATTTTTTAACTTTTAAATTAGCGGTAACATAAAAGAAGTAATTAATTTTCAAAAAAACCACATTAACTTTTAAATAACGATATGTATTTATTAAAAAAAAGAATTTACTTGTTTTTAATTAATTGTTTAAAAAAATTTAATGTAATTAATTGTTGTAACTTTTCATCGCGATATATCTTTCCTTTTTATAGCAATTAATTTGACGCTAAACTTTTTATCCAAATATTTAGCAACATGAAAAATTGTTTGTCAATCCTTAACTACAAATTTTTTGCAATGTTTTTAATAAAAAGTAGTAAAGTTTTTAGTAAAAAACTTTTAAAAAATCTATACTCCATATTGATTAATACAGAATATAAAAGTTTTTTGTAATATAGATTTTTTATGAATTTTTTACTGAATTTATAATAAAAAACATTTGCAAAAAAATTTGTAATTAAGAATTGACATTTTTTTAAATAAAATCTCAAAAAATGTCTTAATATTTTTGTTATCATGATAACAAAAATATCAAGACATTTTTTCGAGATGTTAAAAAAAAATGTCTTTGCTTTTCTTATTAGTTTAATAGTATATAGCTTATAGTTAGTTTAATAGTATATAGCTTTTCTTATTAGTTTATTAGTATATAGTTTAAGTTATGCGGGGGTCGGGGGTCGGCACAGAAAAAAAAATTACCTGTTACTCGCAATATTTGAATGAAGACAATTTGTTAAAATTCTTCTGCGTGCGATTCAATAAGTTTTTTTTGTCATAAATCAAGTTATAATATAAGGTAAAGAAATCATGACTACAACATCCGCTGATGACACTAATATTACGTTGAATATATTTATATAACGGAGGTTTTATTATGCACGCGCACATTACAGGTTCCGTTAAATAAATACTAAGGCACGTTTGAGTTTAATGACAGTCTCCATTTTTTACTAATGTATATGTATTTTTCTTTATAAAACAAAACAAACTAGTATATAAAAACCTTGTATATTTCTATTATCTCTAAATTATTTAAAGTTCGAATATGGATTGTATTTTGAAGGACAAAAGATTTACTTTAAAAACATTTAAATCTTGGGACTTTGCCGATGCGATGATCACAGAAAAAGAGAAGACTTACGTTATTAAAATCAAATGTAAGTTATGTGATCTTCATCAAAATAAAATATTATCCAAAAACAATAGTGCCGTAAGGGCAACTGCCCAACGGTTTATAAATAATACAAGTCATGTTAAAATATTTTAACATGTTACTATATTTTAATTAAGTTGATATGTAATTAAAAATAAAAATATAGTTCAATAAATAAATTAAATTTATTCTTAACAAAGATTACCTCATATTTATTCTTTTTTTTTTTTTATTAAATTAAATTGCTTACAAACGAAAAAAAAAAAAGAGTTTTGTAATTATACGTAGAATGAAAATACTTTTGAGTTTGTTTATAAGTTAAGGAACTTAATTTTTAATAAACAAATTTTTACGAACGTTTATTATAAACAGATACGATTCAAATTATTAAATATACTTAAATTATTTCAGTTGAGTATTTTTATAAAGTTTGCACGATTAAAGTTTGGCGTACAAGTATTTGTTTTTTTGTTTTAAGAATAATTAATAAAAGAGTTTGCATAATTAAGACTTTCATATTTAATTTTTTTTTTTTTTAATTTCCTAAAATTAAAAAAAAAAAAAAGATTTAATCGTTGAAAACAATTTTTCTCTATAGCTCTGTTTCTTTGTGATTTGTTTAAAAAATTAAATATTTTTACAATAACATAAAAAGTTTATGAATTAAATTCCTGGCGAACGCGTTCTAAACTACGTATCAAAAATACGCTTCAAAGCAGACAAAACTTTTTTATATTTTTATAAAACGCAAGTTGAAACGCTTTTAAAAACTTAAAAAATATTTAAAAACTTAAATTTTTCTTTGCTAGTCAAAACAAAATCGTTGTTTAAATATAATTAAAAATCATTAACATGGGTTTGTGTTTATCAATGTTAATATTTTTTGTTTACTCTAGAAATTTTTAAAAATAAAAAAAATCATTATTATTTTTTATTCAATAACGATTAAAAACAATTATTCAAAAACAAATTTCAGAAATAATTAATATATATAAATTTTTTTTTTTCACTAAATAATATTGAACTAAAATTAATAATAAAATAACAATTGAAAACATTACAAAATTTTCATAATAAATTTATATTTAAAACGTTTATAGTTTATATTTGAGTTAATTGTTAAATTGAATTAGTTTGCGGTTATTTATTTATTGCGGTAGTTAAAACACTTAACGCCTATAAAAAAAAATAAAGATAATTTTATGACGTCAAAATCGCGTTAAGCTAATGCATTAAGCACTTTTTTATTTAAAACAAGGCCTGTAGATACAATATCAAAGTCAAGTAATTTATTAAAACATTACTTATTGATCTACAGGATGCTTTGGAGCGCAATCCGTAATTGCATTGTGATTTGTTGAAACTTGTGAAAGTTCAGAAAAATAAGCACATACAAAAAAGTTTACATTTCACTTGATTCAGTGGAGAGATAAAATTATTACAATTTAATAAAAAAAAACAGGAATGGTTCAACAAAGACTTAAGTTCTACTTCTCCCTTTCCATTTGCATTCTGCAACAACTAAGTTGTTTGGCTTAAAAAAAAAACTTTTAGTCAACTAGATTGTTCTATTTTAAATTTATGAATACAATTACATAGAAATGTATGTAAAAATAATGCAGAAATACAAATACATATATGAAAGTAGTGATGATTCAATGAAAATTCATGGTACAGATACTTAAATCTCATACAACATCTGTATCTTCCTTCTTTTTAGCTATGTAAGGAGGAAGTTAAAAATACTTTAGATTTAGTTATTACTATGAAAAATTTAGAATCAAGTTTTTTGAAAATTTAATAAAAGGCCATTGAATGATAATTTTGAAATATAATACCCTTTTGCTGAATTTCTCTGTTGTGTGTAATAATTTCATTCCCAAAATAGATTTAAATTATAAAGACATTTTGTTAGAACAAACAGTTACTTGCGGAATTTGGGAATATAAGTATTTGTGATCAATAAATGAGTTTGGAACAAATACCTTAATTTTTTCAATACACCCATATGGGGAGACTTTATACGTTTTGGACATTGTTTAAAGTCAAATTGTCCAATGCTTTTGAAATTATTGCTAAATAACAATTTCCTATGGACAATTATTAAAGTTTTGTAAATTTCTATTTGTACAATCATTAACAATTGTAACACCATATTTCCTTTGAAGATCAATTCCGCACAAAGAAAGTTTTTAGTGAATGTATATTAAAGCCACATCTTTATTGATTCACATGTTACCACACAATAATTTCGATCTAGAGCTGCTCCATTGAAATCAAACACTAATAATTGAGGACATCGCAAGGGTAAATCTTTAATAGACACAGATACCTGGGAAAAAGAGACATTTGCAGCTCAAAAAAAAAACAAGAATGGCAAAGAGGCTTACAAAAATGACAATCAAGAAAATTATTTTACAGGGAAAAACCTCATAAAAAGGAATCCTTTAAGAATAATTGTCAGATGAATCAACAGATAAATAAACTTTAACAATAATACATATAACCTAAGTACATATAACCTTAATGACAATGGATAAATGACAGCAATGGTGATAATTTTGATGTGCCATGGTGTGGTGTTAAAAGGAAATGATATTTTTTTTTTTTTTTTTTTTGTTTTAAACATCTTCGCTTCCAACAAGGCTGCAACCAATCACTAATTAGTGTTGGAAGTTACTGGTAGAAAAAAGACTGTAGAGCAAGATAACGATTGACAGACAACTTAAAAGATTGCAAATTATATGAATCAGGAAAGCAAGATGAAGGAAACGAATTCCAAAGAACTTATGTTCAAGTAAAAAAACTAGACAAATAAAAGTTTTTGGAGCACTTAGAAACAGTAACAGAAAAAGGATGAGACTTAATTGAATGACGAGTAACACAAGAATGAATTTTTGTAGATGGCACAAGAGACGCTAGCTCTTTAGAGCAGTGCCCATTATAGTATTTATAGAAAAGAAAAAGAGAAGTAACATTGTGACGATGTGATAATGGTTAAAGGTTGGCAGCAAGGACAGGTCCAACTATGTTTACAATGCGTTTTTGTACCTTGTCTAAAAGAGAAAGGGCATCATTAAGAGATCCACCCCAGATATGGCAATAGAATTCCATACAATGTCGGATTTAAGATTTATAGAGATAGAGAATAGAATCCAGAGTAAGAAAGTCTCGAGCTCAATAAAAAGATGCAACTTTAGCAGATGCTAATTTTGCAATGGATTTGATATACGGTTTCCAAGAAAGATCAGAAGAAAGAGTCAATCCAAGAAGATGAAGGGTAGATGACTTATCGAGCACATTATTGTTCATAAATATAAGAAGATCTAGATGATCGCAATAAAGATTAACAGAAAAAATTGAATTTTATCTGAGTTAAAGTTCATTAACTACTAAGAGCCAAATACTGTAGTAGAAATGAGATCCTTCTCAAGCTAAAATGCCCCTTCCAAAAAATCAGTGAGTGTTGGCTTCTTATCAAGACAAGAAAAAATGCTAGTATTATCAGCAAACCATGCCACCTTAGATGTAAGAATTTCTGGGATATCGTTAATATAAATTAAAAAAACTATAGGGCCAAGGATGGAAACATGATTAACCCCTAAAGTTACAGGAAATGAAGGAGTGCATCAAGGACAACTTTTATACTACGATTGGAAAGGAAGGATTCAATAATCTTAAAAAAGTTTAGATACACCGTAAGAAGAAAGCTTATGGAGAAGACCAGCATGCTAAACTTTATCAAACGCTTTAGAAATGTCAAGAGCAATGGCCATAACCTCTCCATCTTTATCTAATGCGCGATAAAACCTATTGGTTATTACTGTTAGCAAATCAGCCATAAAAAGAGAAGATCGAAATCCATATTGATGATCAGAAAGTAAGTTATTAGATTCAAGATGAGAGATTAAGTGTTAATTAAAGATTCAAAAACCTTGCTTATGATAGGAAGAAGACTAATGGGACCGTAGTTAGACGAATAAGATTTTTAAAAATAAGGATAACATATGCTACTTTCCAGAGGGCTGGAAAACAAGATTCTGATAAGCACATTATGAATAGTTTTGAAAAAGATAGACGACAGCTCCGGAGAACACTTTTGCAAAACTATAACAGGTATGTTGTTCGGGCCACAAGCTGTAGAAGAATCTAAGCAGGAAAACACTTTAAATACAGTAGCTGGAGTGATGCGAATGTCAAGCAATGGATCAACCTGTTTGACGGCTATATCAGGTAGAACGCAACTAGTGGAATCAAGAGATGATATTGATGAAAAGTTCTTAGCCAACAATTCAGCTTTGTCTTTGGTGAGGTGACAAAGTCTGAACCATACAAAAGAGGTGGAATTACAGACTTGCCATTATTATTGATATTATTAAATATTCTCCAGAAATCACGAGAGCCTAGTTTTTGTGATGTAATATGAAATTTCATGACCTGAGAATAGTGGGCTTTGGCGTTAGAAAAAACCTTTTTTACAATGGTTCTTAGCAGTAATAAACAGACATCTGTTTTCTGGAGAATTGTTTTGCTGATAGATATGGAAGTAATGGTTTTGATTGGCAATTGCAGCAGCACAATGTGAGGAAAACCATGGAGAAGATTGATTAGGTTTGTTTTCATTAATGCTCTTCTAATGTTGATGCATCTGTGTATTTACCTGCATTTTTGTTTCACCTATGTAAACTTTGGAGCAGTTGCATTTTATTATATAGGTTCTAGGCTGGCTGTTACTTGGTAGTTTTGTTTTGTTTTTTGATGTTAATAAAGATCTTAAACTTGGGTTTTGATTCAAATACTACTCTGTACCCTGCTTTTCAAAATATTTTTCGAAGTTTTGGTGAAAGGCCTGGTACCCAAGGTAAAGACACTAAAGGAAGATTATTGCATTCTGATAGAATTGTCTTTTTATTTTGTCTTCTTTGATGAAATTGGTGTGTAATATTCCTCAATATCTTTTCACTGTACCCATTTTCAATAAACATGTCAATTAAAAAATTTATTTCATTTTGCAAATGATTTTTACTACAAATGGAGTAAGCTCTGTGGAGAAAACTTTTAAATGTTCTGTGGAGAAAACTTTTAAATGTTTTAAATGCTGTTAAAATATTCAGATTATGATTTGAATGCGGTTTAATTTGAATGTTAGTGATTGACTCTTTTCGATATACTTTGTACTCATGTTTTCCTAGTGTTATTTGCAATGGTTATATCAAGAAAGTTAAGCATTTTTGTTTCATTATTAACTTCAATTGTGTATTGTATTGCAGAATGTTGTTGATTTAAAATATCTTGCAACTATTTTGCTTATTTGATGTTAGGAAACCTTGCATGACTATCATCAACATATCTTAAAAATGATTTTAGATCAAGTGCAGGATTTATTGTCAAAACCATTTGAATTGCATTATTTTCATGGAGTTGTAGAAAAGTGAGAACAACCATGAAAGAAAAGGTTTTATGTTTTAAAACATATCTTAGTTTGTATCAATTAATGTACATAAACAACTGGTCAATCTCAGATGTATCATTGCGTATAAACAACTGGTCAATTGTTATCAACTGATTGATCAATCTCAGATGTCATCAGTCAACTGATTGGTCAATCTCAGATGGATATATGCAGATACAGTTTATTTAATCAAGTTGTCAAGATCTGGGACAATCTGACATCATAAGCTGTAATTGTCAGGAAAAAAAAAATGTTCAAGAAAGAAATCCTCCGATTTCTTTCTTGAGCATGATTTCTTTCTCAAAACACTGCTTCTATAAAGTTACATAAAATCTTTCTATTTGTATTATAAATTATGTTAATGTTGTACGGTGTTTTATCATTTATTTAGAGGTAAAATGTTTTTCCCTAACCTTTACAACAGTTGTTTTAATAAACCTAATTTTATCTACAAAAAATACTGCATCAAACAAAAACTATCAAAAAAAAATCATCAAAAAAAAAATTACAAAATTCTTTTTTTCAGTTTAAAGACATTTTTTATTTATTGATTTTTTAATATTTTCTCCTTTAAATGATTTGACGAAAAAAAATTATAATTGTAAACAAAATGTAAACATAAATAAAAAATAAAAAACAAAATAAAATGAAAATAAAAAAACAAAAACAAAAAAACTCACGCTTTGATGCAGTTAAGATGGAACCCTGTAACTTTTTAATTGTTTCTTTTAATTCATCAGACTCAAATGATACCAAATTAGAGTTTAATTTGTAATAAAACTGCTTCCAATGTCGTGTGAAAGCTAATTAAACATAAAAATTTAAATTTAAAAAAATTTACTTTTGCTATTGAAAAACTTAAAAAGTATAAATTTTAAGATGAAAAAGTTAAAACTTTTTCTTAAATATATGATTTTAAAATCTATTTTTATCTCCCACCTAAAAATAATGTACATACGTTTATCTCTACTCTTTAAAAAAATTTCAATGGCATCCAACTGTCTAAGCCGCAAGCCAACCTCAAGAGTATAAAGAGGAATTGAAAATTGATCCCATTCATTTGCTTTGCAAATTTTTTCAGCCATTGAAATATTAGAAAACTGAATAACCTATAAACTCATATATATATATATATATATATATATTAATATATATATACATATTATATATATATATATATATATATATATATATATATATATATATATATATATATATATATATATATATATATATATATATATATATATATATATATATATATAGGGAAAAGATTACTACATCTGTCCAACAACATCCGTGGAGTAGTGAAATAACATCCGCACATTTTTGTGTAAGATCATCTGCTTTTTTTCATTACTGAATTAACATCTGTGCAACAACTTCTGAAATTTCATTGATGCCTAACAACATCTTTAGAAAGATGTAACTACATCCGAGAGTTTTTCTTGATGTGTAACTACATCCGCCTAAAATAATGCATTATTAAATAAAATAAATTTTCAGACGTAGTTACATCCGAAAAAAATCAGATGTGTAACTACATCTAGTTAAAATAATGCATTATTAAAAAATAAATTCTGAATGTAGTTACATTTATACATTACATATATAATTATTATATTATATAAGTGCTGCTATATCGACTGATAAATAGCCTGACTCGCAACGGAGTGCTGCTACATCGACTGAAAATAGCCTGACTCGCAACGGAGTGCTGCTACATCGACTGAGGGTTAGGTTTGGGCAGGCAGTCTATCAAATAATTAAAAAAAAAAAATCTATTATGCTTAAAGAGATCCCTAAGTGCTCCTAACATATGATCTCATATGAAAGAGCATAAAAAAAAATATGTAAGTTTTTTTTCTTTTTCACTAAATTGTAATAATAAATGCATGCTAACAAAAAGCAATTGCCGAAATCACTGAAAAACAACTCCATTTTGATTTTATTTTTTCACCATTGAAACTCGATTGTTAGTCTTTAAAAATCACGTTAGTACGTCACAACAACTTTAGAATATCTACTTCGATTTTCAAGTAAAAAAAAGTTGTGATTAAATAGTTAAGTTTTAATCAAGTTTTTTTAATTAGTTTTGCAAAAACAGTATAATAGCATTCGGTTGAAAGACGTTGTTAAAAAAAAAGTTATTAAGTAATAGTTTCAAATAGTTTAGAACTTATAAAAAAGTCTTACAGGGCTCGTATTAAGCGTATCGCGATTGCTTTTCACACTTTTGTGTTTAGTTTTTTCTTTAAAAAAATCTTTTCACGATTTTTTTTTTTTTTTTTTTGGTTGTTTAATTACTTTTTTTCTAGCTTAGCATTTTTTTTAGCAATTCTTAAAAGTAATGTTTTTATCATAAAGAACATCACACAAAATTTATTATTCTGAATAGATAGATGAATAGATGATTTGCTTTTTCGCGCTGAGATTTTCTTTCAACATAAAACATTTTTGAATTTAAATTACTTTGAATCTCTGCGTGGGAAATTTTTACAAGGTCGTTAAAGCGAAAAGTTGAAAAGTTGGTTTTTATCTTTGTTTATCAAAACTTCATGTTTAAAATAAGGCTTACAAACGTTAGAGCAAAAAAATTACTGACTTTTATTTGCATTTTTATACTGTTTGAAAAAAAAAAATTAATAAAAAAGAATTAATTGTTATTATTATTAATTCTAATAACTATTAATTAATATATTATTAGTTAATTCTTTTTTATTAGTTTTTTTTTTCAAACAGTATAAAAATGCTAATAAAAACCAGCAGTTTTTTTTACTTTAACGTTTTTAAGCCTTATTTTAAACATGAAGTATAATTCGATTTATTAAACCAAATTTTTTTGTTTCATCTTTTATTGGAAAACTTGAAATAGAAAAATTGAATAAAAACATCAACCATTTAAATGAAAAACATAATTATATTTAAACTTTTATTAGTCCTTTATTCAAGAAACAATAAATTATAAAAACGTGGTATCTAATTTTTAATAAGTTTTTGACGATGTTTTTTGATTTACTGACGATAATTTTTTCCCCCCATTACCGCACATCGTTGCGAGTTATAAGTGAGAGAGGGGGGGTGGGGGTGGGGGGAGGGGGGAGGGGAGGGAAACACAAAAAAATTTTTTTTTTCGCGATTAGATTTTTTTGCGTTAATTCGAGCCCTGTCTTAGTTTAATTACTATTCAACCTTATCAATTTGAACCAAAAAATATAGCAAAATTAACATAAATGTTAATTTAACTAAAACATTTTTCAATATTCATTTGTTAAAAACTGACTAAAAAGAGTTTGAAATTTGACTTCTATTTATTTTTGGCCGTGGAATTGCCCTTATAACACAAATATATAAATTAAAATTATAAAAAAAAATTTAATATACAAATATATTTTCACAAAATGCTACAAAACTTATTCTTGTAAGTAATTACGTGTTAGTTGAAAAAAAACGACTTTACTTTCAAATTTAATTACCAACTAATAAGTTTGCAATAACAACATTTTGTCTACTTTGTTTATTTTGACGTACAAACGTTAGTTTTTTGAGGCAATAGAGTCAATAAACTTCGGACAAAATGCATTTTTTTTAATCGAAGAAAAGCGTTTTTTTGAAAAATTAAATTTGTAAGTGTGTGTTCATTATTACGTTTTAGAAAAAATAATATACATCAAACATTTTTTTTTTAATGCTCTTTCATATGAGATCATATCTTTATAGCACTTAGGGATCCCTTTAAAATAATGCATAATAATAATTTTTTTTTTCTGATGTAGTTACATCTGAAAAAAATCAGATGCGTAACTACATCTGGTTAGAATTATGCATTTAAAAAAAAAAAAAATTCGATGTAGTTACATCCGAAAAATCTACAGATGTAGTTGCACGGATGTTATTATACATCGATGAAATTTCGAATGTTGTTTCACGGATGTTATTATACATGGTAAAAACGAATGTTATTGCCCTGACCCTATATATATATATATATATATATATATATATATATATATATATATATATATATATATATATATATATATATATATATATATATATATATATATATATATATATATATATATATATATATATATATATATATATATATATATATATATATATATACATATATACATATATATATATATATATATATATATATATATTTATGTATATGTATATATGTGTGTGTGTGTATATATATGTGTATATGTACATATATATCTATATATATATATATATATATATATATATATATATATATATATATATATATCTATATATATCTATCTATCTATCTATCTATCTATATATATATATATATATATATATATATATATATATATATATATATATATATATATAATATATTTATATATATATATATATATATATATATATATATATATATACATATATACATATATATATATATATATATATATATATATATATATATATATATATACATATATATATATATATGTATATATATATATATATTTATATATGTATATATATATATATATATATATATATATGTATATATATATATATATATATATAATATGTATATATATATATTTAATTCATATATATGTGTGTGTGCGTGTGTGTGTTTATTTATATATATATATATATATATATATATATATATATATATATATATATATATATTAATGCATATATATATATCTATATATTAATGCATATATATATATATATATATATATATATATATATATATATATATATATATGTACATATATATATATATATATATTTGTGCATATATACATATATATACATATATATACATGTATATATGTACATATATATATATATATATATATATATATATATATATATATATATATATATTTATGTATATATATATATATATATATATATATATATATATATATTTATGTATATATATATATGTGTGTGTGTGTATATATATGTGTATATGTACATATATATCTATATATATATATATATATATATATATATATATATATATATATATATATATATATATATATATCTATATCTATATATATCTATCTATCTATCTATCTGTATATACATATATATATATATATATATATATATATATATATATATATATATATATATATATATATATATATATACATATATATATATATATATATATATATATATATACATATATATATATAAATAAATATATAGATATATATATAAATATAAATATTAAATATATATATATACACATATATATATATATATATATATATATATATATATATATATATATATATATGCATTAATATATTGATATATACAAATTTTAGAAGAACCTTATCAATAAGATCCTCTTGAGAAACTCCGAAAAATGGCAACATTATTTGACTAGCAGAAACAAATAAAATAGGAATCATATGTCCTTCACCAAAAGACAGTGAGATGCCAGATGGGATTTTACAAAAGGCAAACTCATTTTCTTGATAATCATATTTGATTATATATGAGGATTTATCTGCACTTTTTTCGCATTTAAGAAGTACAATTGATTTAGAAACGTGAATTAAGATAATATCAAGCTCATTCATCCACATCGGACCACAAAAAGAATTTGGAGTCAATAACTTGCTCTCTATAAAAAATGGCAATATTACATTTTATATGGTTCTATTTGTATGACTCATTTTGACAAATTGACAAATGTGCACATAATTAGACATCAACATATATTTTTAAATATAATCTAAAATTAAGGAAGGCTTTCAAAATCTACGTAGGGACTATAACTTCCTAAATAAACAAAAAAAAAAAAAATTTTCTAACATCTTTACTTTCAACAAGGTTGCAAGCAGCCACTATTAGAGTTGGAAGTTACTGGAAGAGAAAAGTTACGACTATAGTATTTAGGAGTACTGGGGGATACTGTATTATTTAGTTCAATAATATAAGCCTTCAATTAGATTAATATATCTTATTAATAAAACCTCTACAATCAACTATTAAATATATGGGTATTCATTAAAATAAATAACTCATACATAACTTATAAAGTATATATAAATATTAAAACATACTAGGTTTATTTTGTAATAGTGTTGCAGCCTTAAGCAGATGTAATCGTGTTTTCCATTCACCTGTATTGTATTCATTTGTATTAAAGTTTATAGGTGCACTTTGCTCACATGATAAAGGGTAGACATGAAAAGTATTATTAGAATCGAATACAAACAAAGCTATATCATTAATGACTCCAAAGTGTATAACTTCAAAGTTCAAAATATCTGAAAAAAAATATTTCGACATTAAATATATTATTATTGCTGATATTATTTCAGTAGATGTATGTACACTCCTAGAATCTTCTACCTATTTCAGTGAATGTATGTACATTATGCAGTCAATAGAACAAATATAAAAATAAAATTAAAAAAATTGAAAAAAAAGACAATAAAACATTAAAAAAAAAACACACTGCATTAAAAAAAAAAGGGGTGTTTTAAGTCAAATAAGTTTTTTTTTTTTTTTTTTTGTGTTATTTAAAAACATTTCATTTACAATTAATATTATGGTTTTAGCTTTTAGATAAAACAGAAATGTTGAAAAAAAGATGAAGTAATTAAGGAGTCCATATGCAAAACGCACAAAAATAACAATTTTGAGTTAATTCCATTTCTACATTCTATATACTGAAATTCCTTTAAATATTAGACCAATTAAAATATTTTTTGTCCTAAAAATAGACAAAGTATCAATATCTGTAAAAAATAGACAAATTTCTGTTGATGCACAACTATAAGTAGTTCAGTTTTTAGTCATTTTTTCAAAATCAAATTACTCAAACTTAGTGTGTTTTACAAATGGGCTACTCAATTAAAAGTGACATTACTTGCTGTGAAAAGAAACATATATATATATATATATATATATATATATATATATATATATATATATATATATATATATATATATATATATATATATATATATATATATATATATATAGTCAAAAGAGCTTTTTAATGTAAAAAAAATGTCTCTTTCAACTAAAATTTTACTACCTCAACAATTAAGCTACATTTTATTGTCGTCAAAATGTCAAAGCAAATAAATTAATGCAGAAGTACATAAAACTTTATTGTTTTTTAAAAAAACCGCAATAATAATTGACTATAAAGTTTTTTTTATTTAATGGTGTTTTTGTTTTTGTTTTATTAAAATATATTTTTAAAACATGCGCGGAGTGTTGCTACATCGACTATCTAAGAGCCTGATCGCAATGGAGTGCTGCTACATTGACTGACAAATAATATAATTAATAAATAAGTATAACTGATAAATAAGTAGCCTCCTCGTCTGTAGTGGCCTTCTCGGCCTTGAGGAGGTGAATTAAAACAAAAAAATAAAAAATAATAGACTCGCAAGGGAGTGCTGCTACATCGACTGAGGGTTTGGTTAGGGCAGGCAGTCTATCATTTTGAAAAAATTATTTAAACTTTTTCTGCTTTGGTTTATTAAAGCTCTCTTTAAAACTACAGTTTATGGTATAAACTTTCTGACTACCATGCAAGACTATATCTATATATATATATATATAATTTTTTTTTTTTTTTTTGCAAAAACCGTACCTTTTAAAAAGCATTGCAGTTTATTGTCTAATTAATTTAATTTTTTTTAATAAAAATGACTTTGTGTTTTTTATTTTAGTTACGATGATAATTATCCTTTTGAGAGAGGAAATTATACTTTAGCAAGAGCTGTAAATTCTCCCGTAAACCAATTTTGGGGTGTGCTTTAAACCGTTTTAGGGGTTAGCTTTAAATGTAAAATCATTAGAATTATTCCAAGGTGCTCCAAAATTCAAGTTATACTTTCTCTCATACTCAACAATAAAGAAAAAGTCAACAGACACAAATACCTTGGAATGATGCTCAATAAGAACCTTGATTAGGATAAACAATGGACTAAAGTGCACAACACTATAAAATCAGTACCATATCTACTCAAACGCCTCAATCAAATTGGACACACTCAGCTCAATCTTCTACAAGTCTATAGATCTTACGCTATTAGTCATATGATATATAATCCTCCTGTTCTTACTTCATGCAGTCCTGCTGCAAAAAAAGAGATGCAGCATTTCCATAAAAATGCTCTAAACATTATTGAAACTGATGTATACAATTCGAGCAGCTTCAATATTAGATTCGTCATTGAAGAGTTACTAGACAAGATCTGCATTAGTACCCTTAAAAAGATCCTTGCTGACTTATACCATCCTATAACAACTAAATTACCTCACACCAACAGCAGAAACCCAAACAGATTCCCATTTGTTCTGAACACTGCAAAAACCACCTCCGATCAACAATCTTTTATTCAAAAAAATCTCCATATTCTTCATGATAGTATCAACGACCTCTAACTGCCACAAAAAATTGGGAGTTTCACTACCTTTTCCACACGTAAATGTTTTATGCATTTTTGTCAATCTTCTTTTTTATGTCATCATCAACTTTCTAATCATAGATAGATGACATCATAGATCTATTTTAAATTTAAGTTCATATAAACATACCTAATTACTAATTACATACTCATATTAAAGTACCTTTCATATTAATTGATTGACGTAAATGTAATGATTGTTTATCTAAAATTTCTATTTCAAAGTTAAAGGAATTTTTTTTATAAACAAGACATATATACAATAAATAAAAAAATTAAATAATACTACACAACGTAACACAATTTTTTTGTCCTTGGATTCCAAGCGTTATATTTCAATCGCTAATGTCTCAACTGCATAAACTTTGATTTTATGATCATAGCAAAAGGAAATTTTATTAAGCAGAACAAGAAAAATTTTATACTTTTGTTCATTCAGCTATGCATTTACTTTTTTTTATAGACTTTTTATAAAAAGTATATACTTTTTATAGATTATAATATATGTTGATAATTTTCAACATTAACATATAAGTATTATCAACAAAATATTCTGACATTTAATGTCAAATCAGCAAGCTCCGTGATACTCCATGTTTTGGATTTTGCTAATTTTTTTTTGTTATAGCACTTGAGGTCCCTCCAGATACAAAAAAATTAGAAATAGTGTTTAAATTTATTATCGACCTCAAAGATTTTAAGATTAACTTTAAGATTAAAATTTTAAGATTAATTTTAAGATTAAAAATAACTTTCTGCTACTTAAAATTAAGACTTATATTTATACTTTGTCACAAATAAATTTCATCAATAAATCATCATTTAAATAAGCTTCTCAATAATATAATTTAACTCAACATTTAACTCATCATTTAAATAAGCTTTACATAAAGAGCAATATTTAAAAAAGACAAAAAATGAATGAATATATTTTGTTTTTAGAATGATTTTTGATACCCTTATTTTAGGTTGTATAAGACCTAAAAAGAATATAAGGTGACACCACCTTAATATATATTTTTTTCAAAATGGAAGCATAAATAAGAAAATTAAAACCTGAATATGGCAAGAACCATAAGGAGATGGAGGTCCCAACATTCATAAGGAGATAGAGGTCCCAACATTCATAAGGAGATGGAGGTCTCAACATTCATAAGGAGATGGAGGTCCCAACATTCATAAGGAGATGGAGGTCCCAACATTCATAAGGAGATTGAGATCCCAACATTCATAAGGAGATGGAGGTCCCAACATTCATAAGGAGATGGAGGTCCCAACATTCATAAGGAGATGGAGATCCCAACATTCATAAGGAGATGGAGGTCCCAACATTCATAAGGAGATGGAGGTCCCAACATTCATAAGGAGATGGAGGTCCCAACATTCATAAGGAGATGGAGGTCCCAACATTCATAAGGAGATGGAGGTCCCAACATTCATAAGGAGATGGAGGTCCCAACATTCATAAGGAGATGGAGGTCCCAACATTCATAAGGAGATGGAGGTCCCAACATTCATAAGGAGATGGAGGTCCCAACATTCATAAGGAGATGGAGGTCCCAACATTCAGATTTTCATAGTTTTTATAACATGTAAAAAAATTTTAAAAATTTAAAAAACAGGATGCCATTTTTTAGGTTTTCCTACTGATTTGACATGTAATGACCCATACAATATCCTACAGTATTTTATAATATAATGAGCATTATTGTAATTAACACAAAACTATAAATCTGCAAACAACATATACTTTTTCTTAATTATTATTTATATCAATTTTTTTAAATTATAATAAATTCTTGAATTTTGCAAGAGGTAAGATCCAACTAATGGAAAGTTGCTTCGCAGAACACAAATACTTGTAAAAAATATATTTAAACAGTTAGGTGGTGCAGATGATTTTTTATTATTTAAAAACATTAAAAACCATCTGCACCACCTAACTGTTTTAATATATTTTTTACAAGTATTTGTGGTCTGCGAAACAACCTTCCATCAGTTGAATCTTAGCTCTTGCAAAATTCACCAGACTTGCTTCCTTTTAATAATACTGATTTAAATTCCGCTACTCCTTCTTCAGATATCAGTGTTGATTGTTACAATCCTTTAACTTGCAAAGACACCAATAATCACATGCTTGGGTTGGGGGTAAACATACGCATAAATTCACCTATTTATTGTGAACTCAGGTTTGAATCCTTTGACCATTATTTTATGTGCTTCCGCTTAGCACCTCTTCTCATCTTCTTCATCTCTTTGTTCTTTATCGGTCTCCTTCTTCTCAAGACTGCACTCTTTTAGATGTAATTTCTGATCAAATTGACCTTGTATCTGATCAAATTGACCATGTAACTCTCTTTACTAAATTTGTTGTAATTGGTGACTTAAATGCTCATCACACTGAATGGCTTGGCTCTAATACCACTGAACATGCTGGCACTAAAGCCTATAACTGCTGCATTTCTCAATCTCTTACTCAGAAAAATAACTTTGTGACTCATTTTACTGATAACCCTAATCATTTACCTTCTCTCATTAATTTATCTTGCTACTGACCCTAGCTTGTGTTCAGTTTTTTTCTTTTTCTTCCTTAGGTGGTTCTTTTTTTTTTTCTTACCACTAATTCCATTCTCCACCTCTAAAAATTTCTTTTCATCCCTGAATGAAATACTGTTGTCATATTTAGGCTTTTACTTTTAATGATGCTCTTTCCCTTCAAGACAAGGTCTGAAAATGCATTGTAAACGTTGTTGGATCCGCTCTATTTGCTAAGCATGAGCCTCTTTTCCATTGTCGTAAAGTTGCATCTGTTTCTCTTTTCTACAAATTTTTACCATGACTTCTACTCAAAGGAGCTTTTATCTCTAGTTCCATCAACTAAAACTCATTACTGCTTCACTTGTCATTCAGCTCATTAATTTACTGCATTTGTCCTTGAATGCTCTAAAAACTTTTATTCACCTAACTTTTTTCCCTGCACTTCAGCCTTTGGAACTCTTTCCCATCTTCATGTTTTCCTGACTCATTCAATCTACAACTTTTCAAGTCTTCTGTCAACTGTTTCCTTGCTCTATAACTCTATTCTTTTTTTTCTATTTTTTTATTTATAGTATTTTGAACAACAAATTATTTCTAAAGATTAATTGTATATCATGCATGATAATTAATGGTTTCTTAAAGACAAAATTTTAAGTTGCAAGTTCGTAAAGTAAACAAAACAATAACAAAACAATACTAGATTTTAAATTAAATAATTGCTCGCTTTAATAAAGTAGATTTAAATTCTGTTGTGTTAACAACTTAATAAAACTTGATGGAAAGATGATTGTAAAGTAATGACAAATAATCAATTTTTATTAAGAAGTTTCTTAATTGAAAAGCATATGATATTACAAGAGATAACAACATTACTTAATTGAAAAGTTTTTCATATTTTTCTAAATATTATGATTATTTTTCATTGACATGTTTTTAATCTTCCATCTACTCCTACACTTTGCACCAACTCCTAAATCAACTCCCACATGTTACACCTACATTTTGTACCTACAAGGTACCTACAAGATTTAGGTATCTTGTACCTACTCTTACACTATAATTAATAAAATTTTCCAACAGTACTGTTTTGAGCTTGTCAAAAGTTATATGAATATATATTTACAGGAGTTATGATTAAAAAATGCCCATAACTAAATAAGTTATTTTGTTACATATATATTGTTACATATTATATATTTGTTACATATCATAATGCGGTAGTGGTGTAGTGGTAAAACACTCGCTTCAAAAGCGAGAGGTTCCGAGTTTGATCCCCACCACGTCCCTGGTATTACCGCGCTCAACTTGTTTCTCCGCGTAGCGGCCTTGTTCATGTTTCGGAGTTATAGAGTTGAGAGGGTTATAACCACTATTAAGTAGCCTCCTCGTCTGTAGTGGCCTTCTCGGCCTTGAGGAGGTGAATAACAAAAAAAAGAAAAAAAAATACATATTGTATTACTTTTGCTATGGAAAAAAAAAAATGAAATAGTGTTATATAAATTATTGTTCAGTCTAAACAAGTCTCTAAATAAAACAAAAAGATTTAAAAACTATTTGTGAAAAGGATACGCACAAAATAATCTTCCTGTAATAAATAAATAATATTCTCAGAACACTGCCATTCCACAAACTTTGAATTGCATATACTGTAAGTTGACTCTACCAATGGCTCTTTTTGATTTGATATTGTAATAACAACAACTGAAGATTTGCTTATGAGACAAGTAATGCTTTGCTGTGAACAAGATTTATCATATTCTGCAAACAGCAATGAAATATCATTATCTAAGAGATAAAAGTTTAGATTATTTATAATCTAAATATAAAGGCAGAGGCCAGAGAGCAAAAGGGACTGAAGAGATAATAAAAGTAAAGAAACTGGATTTATGTTTATAAAGATGTTTTTTAAATTTATTGTTAAAAAAATGTATTTTATAAACTTATTCTTATAAATGTGTTTTTTAAATTTATCTTGATAAATGTCTTAAATCCAATTTATATTGTATCCAATTTTAATATCAACAATCTATTTTCCAGGTGCACCTTCAAAACAGATTGTTGATATTAAATCGCAGAGCTGGTTATAAATTTTGTTTTAACAACATTTTTAATAACAGATATGTATGAATATATATGTGTGTGTATGATGTTGTTTTGCATAGTTCATAGGCACTTTCAAGAAAGTGTTCTATGAACTAAATGAAAAATATTGAAGATAAAACCATATGACTATTACTACATTTCATGCTATATTTATGTTAGTAAATTCATGCATCCAAAGAAATACCTTTTACAACGACACGCTATTTTAAATCAACTCCACTCCAACACAAACAAAGTAATGATTAAAAATTACTGTTGTGGCACTGGTGTGTGTGTGTGTGTGTGTGTGTGTGTGTGTGTGTGTGTGTGTATATATACAAATAGTATTGCGTACTAAGGTAAGCAATTTGATGGCATACTGAAATAGCCTGCTGCTGGGGGTTATCTATATAAAACCAAATTTATGTCAAAAATTAAAAAAGTTCAACAATAAATAATTCTTCAAAACATCTATTAGGTTAAAGCAGCCTGAAATTTTTGTTAACGTTAATCCAATCAAAAACTTTTGGACATCTAGTTTTTTTATCCATCATTTTTAACATATTAACAATTTTTCCGCTTTAAATGTTTTATCTCTGTTTTCCTAATAAACCATAACGTAAATAGTGGTAGCCATGGAGAATTGCAACCATGCTAAAAATGCAAAGTTTTAGAATGATGACTATTAAATAAGCTTCAAAGGACAAAGCAAGCCAATAGAAGCAAATTTTAATGGCACACTCAATAGTTTGTTTTAATTATTTCACAGAATTATAATAAATTATATGAATTGGTATTACCTTCCTGCAGCTTAAATTTTATTAAATTTTACTCTAGTACCATTTGCCTGGTAACTAACCTCGGCAACTAACTCTGGTAACTAACCCTGGTCAGCCGTGTGATTAACTTGTTTCTCAATGAAATAGCCTTGTACCTATGAATTAATGGGTTGAAATAACCTTGAAAAAAAAACTAATTTTCTTGCTATGTGTGATTCCTCTGCCTTAGGAGAAGTTGTATTTAAAAAAATACTTTAGAGGTTGACAAGATAAAAAACTTTTTAACCCTTTAACAGTTGCTATTATTCCAGCTTTATTTTTTGAAGTGGTCTCTATATGCCCCGTATTTTGAAAATCATTGTGTTTTTTTACTAATAGAATAAAAAATGTTTTTTACTATTTTCAACATTATTAAACACTACAGAATATTATTATTCAAGTTTAAAAATATATAAATCATACTATAAAACATACATACTACATAAATATAAAATTTTAAAAATGTATTCACTAATATTCACTTTTTGTATGATAATTGTGAAAAGCATGGAGCTGCAAAAAGTCCTACATCACATTCTACACATTCATATCCTGAACCTTTTTGAATATTGTGTTTGTAACATACTGCACACCACCTTAACATACATACATAACACGTAACATACTGCACACCACCTTTGAGCATTAATTTTTTATTATCATTTTCAATAATCATTCATTAAATATATCTTTTCATAATTGATTCATCAAATGTATAAAATTCTATCTTTCGTGAGTTGATATTTACTTTTTGATAATTATTTTTGCACTAAAAAAACTTCCTTATTTGTCATATTAAATTAAACACATTTAAAAGACAATTATTGAAACAAAAGCTTTGTAATTATGTAGTAATAACTTTTATGACAAGTAGACATATTACTGATGAACAAGAAGAAAATATAAGGAGATGCACAAAACTGTAATACTACAGCATGGACAATTAGAAACCACTTTAAGTTTGCGTAATATAACGGCATGGACTGTTAACAGGTTAAAAAGGTACAAAAAATTTTCACATTAAATTCTACATTAAATTTAACAACCATTCTACAGTGATACAATTTCGAAAATAAAATTATTTTGTTGAGCAATAAAAAGCGATATTTCATAGTAATAACCAGACTTTTATAGTAATAATTTAATAATATTAGTAATATTTTCACAGACAGACATAGACATAGACAGATACATAGACATAGACAGACACAGACACAGACATAGTAATAATCAGACTTTCATAGTAATAATCAGACAAAAAATCAGACTTTTAAAGAATTAAAAAAAAAATTAAATGAACGTAAAGAAATATATACAAAATTACAAAATTAGATATAGAGCAAAATGTGCTATTATGCTAAAAATATTTTTATTTTTAATAAATAAAAAAAAACCTGAAATCTTGAGAAGCGTTTTCACATCAGTACTTTTTACAAGTTTATGCTGAAAATGTTTTTGTGGATTTCTAGATATACTATGCCATTCAACATTAGATTCAATATCAATAGTAACAAAATACCATGTTCCTGTAGCAGCCGATAAGTTCTCTTTATTCAAATTGCAAAGAGCCCATATAAAACTGAAAAAAAAATTTAATACACTTACTATTGTCTATATTATAAAAAAAACATGTAATATATTTTAAAAACTAAGATATTATTTTTATATAAATTTTTCAACTTGCTTAACAAACCATAACATTGTTTTGCACAATGATTTTTTACATGCTACCTTGAAATATAAAAAACTTTATTTGCGCTTAAATTTTCAAATAGTTTATAATCTTTTTATTTCTATAAAATTTGAGATTTTTGAGATTTGAAAAAAATATCTAATTTGCTATTTTTCATCTTGTTTGTTGTTATGACATTTTGACCTTTAACATTTTGCATATATAACATTTTGACATATAGCATTTTGACCTTGTTATTTTACTTTGTTTTAATGAGATTTAATGTGTTAAAACCAAAACTCTGTTTCGGTATCGGTTTCGGCTGAAACTTCAATTTGAACTGATACCAAAATTTCAGTTTCGGTACTTTTTAAAAAACTCTTATCTATTTTTCTAAATTAGATAAAAATTTATAAGATTTTAAATTTTTATCTAATTTAGAAAAATAGTTATTTTTAAGAATTTTCAAAAAATATCTCAAAAAAATCTTGTTTGCAAAAAAAATCTGCCAGTTGTTAATTTTCGTTATTAAATATTATCTTATATTGCCAACTTATTAAATCTTAATTTGTGAAACATATATAATCAATTCTAACATAATATATATATATATGAAAAACAACAAACGTAAAATTGTATTTTTAAATAAAATTTTCTAATGAAATTAATTTTGACTAGCCAAAATGTCAGTATCAGTTTCAGTAAAACATTTGAAATAATAGCAAACTAGAGGACCCAAAATTTTTTTTTGGTTTCAGCTTTTTTTGTATTTCAGTAGATCACTAGTGTTAATGTAATTATCTTTTTAAATATATATAGTAAATGTACATATTGATAAATTAATAAATTATTGAGTGCTTCTGTTGGTTTGGTCTTTAAAGCATTAATTAATCATCATTCCAAAATATGTTAGGATAGTTAAAATTATTATTTAGTGATTAATAGTCCTGCAAATGTTTAGCTACCATTATATTCTTTAAGTAAGAAAAAAAAAAATTCTACAATTATTAATTTAAATTTTAGAGTAGATTTTTCCATTAATTTTTGGTGGGTGAATTTAATCAGTAATTTGTTATTAGTTATTGCTGCTGATTAGAAGTGATAGCAATAATTGATTTTCTACTAATTTATAATTGCTCTGTTCTTTTAAGGGCCTGTTTATATGGACAAGGGCTAGCCCATTTGCCAAGCTAGCCCGGAAAATGAGCCAGTTTTAAAATCACATTTATATGAATTTTGTCATCTTTTGTGCCAAAAAAATTTAAAATGATATTGAGGTCAGTTTGGCTTTTTCAAGAAGGGCTGGCCTCTTTATCAGTAAAATAATAATTTTAAAGATGGCGACTATTGACAAAAAAACATATTGCATTTTAACAATATGTTTAACTGGTGTTATAACACAAATAATGCTGCTTAAAAGCCTAATATTATTATATAAACTTTACAAATTAAAACTTGATAATTTTTTCAACATTCTTCTTCTATGTGAACAATCACGATCACTTCAAAAGATGAAACAAGTACAAGAGAGGCGCCTTAAAAGAAAAAATCGTAGTTGCTGGTTTAAAACTGGCAGAACTGATTTATGGTGGCATAATATAATAACTGGTGTAGTATGGAAAACAAATTTTAGGCTGTATGGAAAATACAGTGATGTATGGAAAACAAATTTTAGGCTTTCGCGTTTTCTTCTCATGATTTTAGAGTTTAGCTTTTATTTATCTCCTGACCCTTTTTCACCTAACTGTAGAGCTCATATCAGCATTATCAGCAGCATTATCAGCTCATATTATCATTATCAGCAGCATTATCAGCTCATATTATCATTATCAGCAGCATTATCAGCTCATATTATCAGCAGATAAAAAAGTAGCTATTACTTTATATTACTTGAAAGATACTGGATCTTTGGGAATGACTGCAAATGCTTTTGGAATTGCAGTATGCACTGCTTCTGCCGTTATAATTTTAGTTTGTAAGGCAATATCCAAGTATCTTGGACCTAAGTTTCTATTTCTTGCAAGAAATTAAACTGAAATGCGAAATAAAGTTTCAGAGTTTGAAAGTAAATTTGGAATGACACAAGCCTTAGGATGCATCGATGGCACCCATACTCCTATTCGTCTCACAAGACTTTTTTGCTATAAGACAAGACTTCTTTTGCTATAAGCAATATTTTTCTCTTAGTGTTCAAGCTGTATGTGATTAGACTATTTTATGGATGTCAAGTGCATGTGGCAAGGTAGTGTACATGATGCTAAAGTGTTTGTAAATTCAACAATAAATATAAAGTTTAGAAATGCTATTCTTCCTCAAATTTTTCAAAAACCAACAAAAAAAGGAGTGAAGATACCTAATTATCTTATAGGTGATCCAGCCTATCCATTACTACCATTCTGTATTGTTGTAAGTGAAGGGTACGCAAAGAAACAATAATATACTTTTTTTATCTTTTTATCAACTAAACAATAAGAAATATTAATAAAACAACGACAAAAAGAAATAATAATGTTCAATATTATTACAATAACCCTGACATCTTTAAAATATCAAGTAGTTGATTGTTTAAAGGTCCAATCGATTTGTAGTAGTGTGCTTTTGTGTAGATTGTCTAAGTAACATTTCTCATTTTTATTGGACGTGGGACATGGATAATCTGGGAGATCAATTGACATAGTCTTATCTTGTTCCTGTACATGATGTGCAGTAGATTGCTCTGGTGCAATTAGATTTGATGTTCTTAATGTGTCTACAGGCAATTCTTGAGTTAGTGGTGCAAGATGGCAAATAGAAACTGTAAATTCACGACCACGGGCTTAATAAGCACGTCTATCAAAAATACCTCATCTACATCAGATTTATACTTTGAATTTCTAACTCTGTCTCTTTAACAAAACCTTTCCAGGTTACGCGAGCCATGATGGGATTGAGTATCCCGTAGCAGAGCATCTTTGATATGTAAAGAGTCTCTCATGAGGAGTTTCATTAGTAGTAATGTTGATTAAAGACGGGATGGAATGAAGTGCATCAGGCAAGACAACTTCCCAATATTTAATATCAAGGTTTCGTGATTTTAAGGCTAGTTTGATTGTTTTCATGATAATACAATTGTACCGTTCTGCTTGACCGTTACCCTTACTATATCCTTTTTATGAAGGAAATCTTGGACATCCTCACTCATAAAAGACAATCCTGTCAGAATGAATGTAAGCAGGCATACCGAAAATTGCAAAGAGCTGAGAAAAACAATCAGTGACTGTAGTAAAATTATGTTAGCACAAGGGAATACAAACAGGAATCGCAAAAATTCATCAATGATAGTGAACATATATATATATCAGGCTTGGTCGAGAAGCGGGAGCGATCGCTCTCGAATACTGACTACGGAAATTATATTTAGTTGCGAAAAACTGGCCAGGTTTTTTAGTTGTTTTGAGAACATTTAAGTTTATTTACGAAACAAAAAATTTTTGTTTTACGGACATACATGGAAACATAAAAAACTTAAATGTTCTCAAAACATCTTGGTGCGAAAGAATAAAAAGAATATTTGCGAACACTAAAAATCCACCAAATTAACGAACAAACTAATTCTATTGGTTCAAAAAATACGCTGACTAAGCGAAATAAAATTTTGGAGCATTTTGTTGAAATGTTTTAGAAATTATTTTATTCACGTTTTGTTACGTTTTCAGATTTCTAGCATAAATTGTTTTAAGAATATATATAAATTGTTTACAAAAATAAATGTTTTAAATATATATTAATTAAATTGTCAAAATTTTAAAAGTTTATTATAAATTATAGATTTTATTTGTACATTCTTATTTTTTATTTAAAAAGTATGTATTCTTTATGTAAATGTAATTTTGTTGATCTGTTTTTTATCGTAATGTATCTTTTAAAGCAATTTTTATGATTTAAACAAAGACTTACAAAAATAATTGCGTTTTCAATAAAGTTATAATCGTTAAAGTTAATAAAACTAATCATGTAACACATATAAGAAGTTTCTGGTTACTAAACACAAACAACCCATACAAAGTAACTCGCGGATGAACAAGCACCGCGCCTGAGGTCACGACAGAACACAAATATATATAGCAAATAATTAGATATAAAAAAAAGTTTCTAGATATTGGTTTACTAACTCTAATTATTTTCGCTTCATTTGCCATTCTTAAAAACTCGTTACACTTTTTTCTGCTTTAATTACTAATTAAATTACTAATTAAAAAGCCCACTCACTAAACTTCATCAGCGATACTGTGAAGCAGTTTTGCTTCCTCGTCATATTTTTAACCTTTTTAGTTGATTTCTATCTTGTTAATTTAATGTCTATAGTAATTCAATGATTTAATTATTTCAATTGTTTATCTTACTAAGAATAATTGCTTCAAATATGTTAAACTTTTCAAACTACGCGAAACATAAAATAGGTATTAATAAAAATTAGCTTTTTTATTTATAAAATAATTTAGCTTAAATAAAACTAAAACTTGCAAACTTTGTTTAATAAAGAATATTTGTTTCCTTTTTAAACAATCGTAAGATGTTACTTTAGATAAAAAACATCGCTTAATTCAGCAATCGAGAGCGATCGTATGTATGACACAAAGAATTATGACACAAAGAATTCGTATCTATGACTCCAGTATGACACAAAGAATTATATAATGAAGAAAGAGTAGACAAGCTCATGGCTTCAGAGTACATACTAAAAGTATCGGGTGCAATATTGTCTATTCCTTTCCAGTAAACGATATTAAAGCTGTAATCAAATTTTGTCGTTCTTTTTTACTTTTCTTATTTTTGTTAAACATAAATAATACAGATCGTTGATCAGTTAAAAGTTTGATGTGTTTGCCAGTTAGTATGTGGCGCTAATGTCGGACAGATTTGATAATAGCACATGCTTCTTTTTCAATTGGGGGGTGTTTTAGCTCGGATTGATGTAATGAACGCAAAAAAAAAGCAACTGGTCTGCCGTTTTGATTAAGTATCCCGGCAATATCGGAAACAGTATCGGAAGCGTCAGTTTCTAACTCAAATGGTTCATTCTCATTAATAGAACACACAACAGAACATTCAATATCTTTCTTAAGCGTAATAAATGATTCAATACATGAAGAGTCTAAAGGAAAAGATTTAACTTTAGACTTTATCTTATTAGAGAAATCCAGCGTGAATAGTACAAAAATAAGCCTAATGTTCGCTTAAGCAATTTTGTATCAACAGATACCGGTAGTTCTTGAAGTGGCCTGTTGGTGGATTTGTTGATGACTGACTTCATAACCAAGAAGATTCAGGGATGTGGTAGAGAAAACACACTTTTCATTGTTGTAAGTTAAGTTCTTCGTTTTAGCAGCTGTAAGGAAGCACTTTAAGTTGCAGTTGTGTTATTCTTGTGTCATACCACAGATTGTCAAATTATCAAGATAAGCAAAAGTATCTTTCAATTTCTCTTTAACAATAAAATTATCCATTGTTCTTTGGAACTTTGCCACTCCATTTGTTACACCAAATGGCATACAAGTAAACTGATGCAAGCCACCGTCGGCTTCAAATGCAGTATATGAGCAATCTTGTTTAATTGAGACCTGGTGATAGGCTGACTTTAAATCAATGGTACTAAAGTAACGATACTGGGATATTTTATTTACAAGTTCAACCACTCGTGGTAGAGGGTAGGCATCAAGACATGTAAATTGATTGTTAGTTTGACTATAATCTATAACTAGGCACTTTTTCGATCTTTCATTTCTTGTCACAACAACTTGTGATCTCCAGGTTGATGTTGAAGGTTCAATAATTCCTTCTTTGTACAGGCGCTGTACTTCTGAGGTAATAAAATTTCTGTCTTCGGCACTGTAATGGCGGGATTTCGAAGCTATAGGTTAGCAATCCGGTGAAAGGTTTTCAAACAGGTTGAGAGGATCTTCCTTTAAATGTAGCAAGTCCCACTACAAATTGTCCATGACAGGGAGTCTTACATTGGGGTAGTTTGTTTCATGAATTGTTAGATCAACAAAAAAAATCCCAGTAACCGAGGTTGACAAGGAAGTCGATGCCATTTGTACAGAGCTTTTAGTTGATGATACAT
Organism: Hydra vulgaris; assembly: GCF_022113875.1. Lineage (NCBI taxonomy): Eukaryota > Metazoa > Cnidaria > Hydrozoa > Anthoathecata > Hydridae > Hydra > Hydra vulgaris. The sequence goes on from NC_061160.1 coordinate 57,574,624, forward strand.
TAAGTTTAAGTTGGTTGATTAATTTAGGATGAGTAAAGCTATATGAACTTCCACTATCGATAAGAGCTTTGATAGATTCACTGTTGATTGTAATATTTCAACTTGACCTTTGCAGGGACTAGACCTTTGCAGGGATTTATACTACTAGTAGTTGATGCTAACATTGGTTTTAAGACAGATGCAGAAG